>JAPSGF010000023.1:2003836-2073516 GCA_035772895.1 Perdix hodgsoniae | reverse complement strand
GGGGGGGGGGAAATGACCAAACTTTTTTCACATTCCTTGGCACATTTGTTCCAGCATGGTACGTTTTTGCTACAGTTGCCTTCACTGCACAATTTCCATGTATTATTAGACTGAGCAATGAAAAGGGCATTTAAAGTAGTCTTTGACTAAGAAGATTAGCTCCTTCTATCTATGAGGTGCAGGCAGTCCCATTTGAACAGGCCTGTCTCCCATTGGAATATGACCCGATGCACCACAACAGTAGAGCTTTTGGCTTCTCAACCCACAGTTTATTTGTGTTTTTATTCTCTCCTTCCTTTGCTTTCTTATCCAATCTCCTGAGATTTAGGGATTTTGTAGACTCTTTGCTGCTGTTGTACTTTTAACACGTAAAGCATACTAGAGAAAATACCTCTTGAGGTCTTGTTATGTAAGGTGCAAACCTGATGACATTCTAGTCCCACTTTTGTGATTTAGCTGTGTACACAGAAGTTTTGCTCTCCATCACAGAAACGCGTGGGAGCTGCTGAACAAGAAGAAAACACAGCAGGACTGACCTTCAGGTAGTTTCATAAGAAGTTTCTCCTCATTTGAGAGAGAATGTGCTGCGTTTCGAAGTAGAGACCTTTTAGTTCTGCAACTCTCTTCTTGGTGCAAGCTGCCAGCAGGAACTCTGCTGTTATTGATGTGGCGCTCCTGAAGTTGTGCAATTGCTGCTGGGGCAGAAAATGCATGGGGAGTTAGATCAGTGGGACCATGCCTTCTAATTAGACTGTGTCTCTGTGGGTAGCGCACATGCTCACATGCATGGTAGAACAGACAGTCTCAGAAAGTTAGTTGTGTATCAGAATTGCTTAGGTTGAAAGGGTCTTTAAAGATCATCTAATTCCAACTCTCTGCCATGGGCAGGGTTGCCACTCACTAGATCAGGTTGCCTAGGATCCCATACAGCCTGGCCTTGAATGCCTTCAGGGATGAGGCATTCACAGCTTCTCTGGGCAACATGTTCCAGCACCTTGCTACACCCTGAGTGAAAAAAAGTTCCTCTTAATATCTAATCTAAATCTCCTGTCTTCTAGTTTAAAACAATCCCATCCTTTTCTTACCACTGTCTGCCTGTGTAAAAAGTCAGTGTCCCTCCTAATGATACTCTTCCTTCTAGTATGGGAAGGCCACAGTGAGCTCTTTCTGGACCCTGCTCTTTCCTAGGCTGAGCAAGCCCACATGCCTCAGCCTTTCTTCATAGGAGAGGTGCTCCAGCCCTCTGAACATCTTCATAGCCCTCCTCTGGACCTGCTTTGCAACCTTCCTGTATTGGGAGCTCCAGGCCTGGACACAGTATTCTAGATGGAGCCTTGTGAGAGTTGAGAGGAATAGTCAGCGTCCTTGTCCTGCTGGTCATCTCTCTTTTGAGGCAGTCTAGGGTGAAGTTGACTTTCTGGGTTGCAAGTGCACTCTGCAGCTTGTGTCCAGTTTTTTTTTTTTGTGCATCAGGGCCCTCCCAGGTCCTTCTCTGCAAGGCTGCTCTCAGTGAGTTCTCTCAGTCTGTACACCTATCTGGGGGATTGTTCCAACACACATACAATGTTTGGTGCTTGGCCTTATTGAACCTTATTTTGTTCATATGGGCCCACTTCTCATATCTGGCCAGGTCCATGTGGATTCTAACCCTTCAATCTATTGTATCTACTGTGCCCTTCAGCTTAGTTTTGTCTGCCTACTTGCTGAGGGTGCACTTGATTCCACTTGATATCTATCATTTCACTTAGAGAAATGAATGTTGTAGTGCATCTGTGGAGATGAGTGAAGAGCAGTACTGCAATTGACTTTGTGGTGAAAGTTCTCTTTGTGGTAAAATCACTGACCCTTATTTCTAGTGCTGCAGTTGTGTTCCAGTGGAGATATCAGCATTAGATCTTTGTTAATTACAGAAATTTGATCCACAAAGTTTAAATCAAAAGTTTTGGAAATTTTCCAGACTGAAGTATGGTAAAAGGCATGCATCCGTTGCACCAGATGCACCCCCAGAACTGTAAGGACTTTCCTTCATCTTCTTTTTGTCTTCTGCTTAAATGTATGAAAGTTGTTTACAGCAAGATGAAGTGCCTTCAGTTGGCTCTCTTTGTTTGAGATTGGCTTCCATCCAGAGTTCACTTAATTTAAATATGATTAGCTGTTCTTTTTCATCTTGTTTGTTTTGTATTTCTACTGCTGGATAAAGCAGCAAGTGGCAGTATGTGCTCTGGTTTTTGCCTTTGATCTGAAGTCAGCAAGATCAGTTCATTACATAAAATGTAAACTAAAGTATTTTAAGAAAGTTCTAGAGTTAGGTCAGAGCTATCAAACAGTGAATCTGCATATTTGGTCTAACTCTAATCTGCGCGTTCTGAATGGGAAAATATATTTTCTATTATTTTTGTTCTTAGATGTTTTTTCATATAAGTTCATTCCCTTTTGTTTAGTTTTGGATCAGTAATGTGAACTGATTGTATGATGACCTAAGGAACAAAGAAAAAGTTTTAAAACTGCAAATAATTTAATTATGGAGCACTAATGTGTATTTCTAAAATCTATTTCACTGAAATAATGTTGGAAAATAGCTATGTAAGGTTTAAATTTGGTGATAGTCACGTATTGCGCTTTCAGTCTAGAAGACTAGCATATTTTTCCTGTACCAAAGTCTGGATTAGCTACTGTTACTTGCTGAAAATCTGTTTCTGGAACAAAATCAGTTCACTTACCTTTCTCTTTCTTCTAAAATGATTCTTGGTTTTCACATTTGGCATATTTGGTGAAGCCTGAACCATACAGTATTTCTAAATAATATAAAATACATGCATCTCATGTTACTACTTTATTTTGTTTCTTTGTCCTGTGTTCAGTTTTGATTTGGGGAAAAATAGAAAACATGAGGAAAAAAATAGGCTCTCTTACATTTCACTTTAACAAAAAATTCTGGACAGTTCTGTTTCTCACATATTGCACAGCAGATATTTTAATAAGATAACTGTAGTGTAATGAAGTTGAAGTTTTTTTGGGTTATACAAATGAGTGACGGTAATATTATTTGCCGTCTTCCAAGATTTCCTTGTTAAGATCAGTAGATTCTGAAGCCTTTGGTGGTTACTAGACAGCAGCAGATATGTCTAACCCTTTGACAACCTGTGCCTAGAACTGCAGCAGTGAAACATTTCTTATGTGTTTCTCCACAGATCTGGAAATGTTTCATCTGCGTTGCAGGTTTGCCACAAAATCCTTACTGCCAGCTGCTAGCAGCTGGGGAATATTTACCCCTTCCTATTCAAACACTTTCAGAGTTATTTTCTATGATGTCTTTCATGATAGAGCTAAACAAAAAAATCCTGAAAAATCAGAGGAAGCAGTATGAGACTAATGTAAGCTGGTGTTCTGCAGGTGTCCGGGCTCGTGGTTGCTTTTGTGGAGCAGCTCTGGTCCTAGAGTCTCCAGTGATAGCGCTGGAAATGCATGGGTGTCACTGTATCATTAAGTATTCGCTGGGTTTGGGAAAATTGATTCTGAGCACATCAGGTATTCCCTCTCCTCCCTTCACTCCTTACTGAATCTATATGGCCTCTTGAAGGAGAAGAAGAAGAAAGGAAAACAAAACAAAACAAAACAACAACAACAACAAAAAAACATCACCAAAAATGAATATATGCCCCCAACTCAGCAAAAGAAAATTGATGCTTTTCCAAACATAAAATCTTATGTTTTAATGATGCTTAATTAAATGATGAGGTAATATGTTAACAGTATTTAATGTAATCATGTTGTTATAGAACACAATGTGTGGATTTTTTTTTACCCACTTAAGTTTTATCAAAGTCTTGTCTCATCATTAGTCTTCTGTTTAGTTTTCTTTGTTTCCACTTACAGTTGAAATCTTTTCTCCTTCAACTTCCACAGCCCCTAGCTAGCATGGACCTATCTGGTAGCACCTTGTTCAATTACAAAAATGTTTCAGTATTGTCCCTTACAGCTACTGCAGCAGTTTCTTTCAGTTTCAACAAAATTGTTTTCTTTCAAGTCTTCTCAATCTTGGCTTATTTCTGCTTGCTTCTGCTTTTTTCTGGAGGTGGTTCCTGTAGTAGTTACTTGGTTTTGGTTACATCTCTTCCTCTACTTCTTCCTGCCCTGATACAACGGACAGATCTAAGATTTGCTTCTTGGGAAAATGGGTTCATGTTTTGGCACCCTTACTTTAGTGATATATGCTGGTTTATTGTACAGATCTGTTTTATTTTTGTTGCTTTTTTAATTTCTTGTCTAATATGTTTCCTATATTCTCCAACATGCTGGATAGTATTTCTGCTAAATTTTCTTCTAGTTCATAGCTGGTTCACATGTCTCTTGTTGACTTCCTCTGGGAAATAACATATGATTTGTGGGTATGTACCTGTGTGATACTAGCATCCTATTAATGATAATCTTTGACTCCGTTCTCAATTCGGCCAACCCTGTCACCTTTTGATTCTTTAATCCTATTGCTCTTATTACATTTTGACCCACAAACCTGGCTTAGTCTCCTACTGTTGAATGGGAAAATTATTATAGTTTCCGGGCAGTCGCAACTTTGAATTTTGAACTCATCTTTGCATTTTTGTATCTGACTTTACACAATTCTTTTTTGTATATTTCTTATCTGAAAGCTAGGGAGATTAGATCCCAATTGTTTGCTCATCTGTATATGATTCTTCTGCTTTGCAAGTTATAATGATAAAATATATATCTATAAACCATCTTACTTACCTGAATATACCGTAACTGGGACATTTTTTAGTAGTTTCTTGACCGTTAATATTAATGTAATCCAAGAATTGTATTATTATTGCAACATATCAAATATTCCAGAAACTTAGTTTCCAGCTTCTGTTGCCACTGATCCCCTACTAAATATGGCCCTTCTGATAATTTTCACCAAACCTCAAACCTCAAATTTTTTGTAAAGCACAAGTCGGTAATTTTTGTATGCACTATACTTAGTCACTGCTTTGGTTCTGGAAGGTAGCTTTGGGTGAGTTCTACAAGATCAGCTTGTTGACTTGTTTCTTTGTAGCCACCTGGGAAAGCTCATGGATTGCTTTGTGTGCTTTTGCTATGTCTAGTCAGAATTGGTGTGATAAAATTTACCTCGTACTGTTATGCTCACAATCTTAAATATTTATCTTCATTCTCTTCTACTACTTTTTTTTTTTTTTGTTACCATTCTATTTTAAGACAAGAAAACCTTTCTCACGTGGCAAATTAAACTACTTTCTCCTCAATGCTCTTGCATGGCAGCAGTTACTTAATTACTTATTTTGAGGAGTAGCATAATTCATACAAACACTGCAACAGTGATTCCTGGGTATAGATTGAAGAACAAAGTTATAAACCAAGAAATTCCACTAAAGAGTGGCTTCACATAATTTTGAAATTGAAATATTTATTGGCCCTTAAGAACAGGAAAAGCTTAATTATGTTCCATTGAAGAAGTAATAAATTGCTGATATGTTTATGGAAAAGTGACATCTAAAAGTAAAATACTCTTACAATAGAAACTGTCTGAAGGGCTTCAATTCACAAGTGCAATATAGTGCCCTCATGTATAATTCATCTGCGTTATGATGACTATGGCACCAGTTTTAATTCTTAGTATCCTCAGTGTTCCATACCTTTAGAGCACTTCCTGAGACAAATTACATCTTGCTGTCTGCTTTTGCCTGGCATCAGCTAAATTTTAACCCAGCTAGCAATAAATGAGGCCTATAAAACAAGAGATACTTATGTTTCAACTGAAACTATTGTGATTTGGAAATGCTTTTATTTGCTTTAGCTATACTTAACACAGATACCAAAAATGGAATCTTGTAATCAGGAAAAATAGATATGATCATGGCATCTTACCACCCCCCCCCCATCTCACCATATAAATCTGGTGCTGAAATAATCAAATAATCAATAGTTGAAATAGGAAGGTTTGGTCCCAGGATGACACTGATAACAGGAATATATTACACAGGTCTTCAGCATGGGCTTTTAATAAGGCTTTTCTTTATATTCTTTGGAAATTCAAAACACACAACTGTAGAGACTTTAAATGATTCTAAGTGTTTTGGCTTTTTCTCCCCTGAAGGCATTACATCTTTGTTAACTGTCTTTGAAAAACTCCTACTGACTATCTGTGTTGTAATTCCTAAATGGAGTTCCAAATCCAGATTGACTTTAAATTCTTGTGTTGCCTTGGTGTTATTCACTGTTACGAAATGAGTAGCCTGAGATTTCTGAGCTCTGTAAACTAATGTTCCATTTTTAATTCTCAAAGACAAAGAAAAGCATTTCTTCAGCAACTTCTCATTCTCATCTTCCAGTATTTTGCTTGGGTTCTTTAGACAATGTTATTTGATGTACATCATATCACAGGCTGATTAATAAGCTACAGAAGGATTGACATTATAACCATTAAGAGCTTTGTTTACTTTATGGTACAACCCTAGGCTAGGGAAGTTCTTTGGCTACTTATAATTAAGCTGCTGTGAGGGCACGGTATGTATCAAGGGGTGGATTCGTTATGTCAGCTTGCTTCCCGAAAGTAAGAAGATTAATGGCACAGCTTCTGAATTTGTTCAAATCCTTCAAAATTCAGATGATGAAGCAAGAAAATATATGACTGGGGAGTGAAAGATCTCCAATTGAGCAGTCTAAATTATCACATGAAGAAGTGCTTGGGAACTGTGTTCATTATCAAGCTTTGCCATGTTGACATAAAGAAAGATTTAATTTGTTCATTAGAACAGAGCAAGTTCTTTGTCATAACCATTTGGACAAGAAGAGCTTGTTAAAGAGCTGTTACAGTCTCAATTTGAAACAGTCTACTATTAGAAACCAAATCTGGATTCTGGGGTTTTGCATCTGTAAACAAACTCCCAAAACTGATCCATTATTCTCTTTAAGAATATCCGTAGTTTGAAGGAAAATGTTAGTTCTGGCAAAGTAGGACAGATTTGCATCATTCATAATATTTTCTTATATATAAATATATAATTTGCTATAAAGGTGTAATCATGTTAAGTAAATATTTTCCTAAACATCTATTGTTTAAATTTAAGCAATCAATCTGAAGACTTGTTTAGGTAAGCAGTTTTTATTGATTCTGTTTTGAAGGCTCTAAATCCAACCAAGCAAATCAGAGTGACTGAGCAAGCAGTAGTGATTATCAGTATTATATTTAGCTCTTGTTAACAAAGTGAAAAGCAAATGAAGAAAGGTAAGAAGACTAAGATTGGCGTTGATTCTCACAGCTGTGTGTATATATGTACATGCATATGTATTTAGAATTATCTAAAACTGTCTTCCATCCTTTTGATGGCTCTGTCTATTGCTGATTGGGCAGTGTTATGTTTCAGATAAATGTGGTGCTTTTCTTGCACTGTATCAGAATTAACTCTCAGAAATGTGGATGTATTGCCTTTGTGCTTCATATGCAGCTTCTTTGGAAATTTCTTTTCCTGTGATTTTTTTTTTTTTTTTTTTTTGCTTTCCGGTTGTTTTGGGTCTTCACTTTCCCCCTACATTATTCTACTTATTCTTTTTTCTTCTCATAAACCTGATTTGCAAATCAGAGAAGAATGGATCCAATAGCTTGCTCTTGTATACAGAGCCTGTATGTTTGTTTGTGGATATTGTTGCTGGAGATCAGAATTCTCACATGATCAGAGTGCTTTACATGATCAGAATTTTTTTTACAGAGAGAGTGGTGAGGTACTGGAACAGGCTGCCCAGAGAGGTTGTGGATGCCCACAAATTCATCCCTTCTCTTCACTGACATGGATAGTCACATATAGCATAGTTTTGTCAATAAACACCAAATAAGAAGCCAACAAAGTGCCATTTTCAATCCCCAGACATTATTTCCACCAGGCTAAGATGTGTGGAGATAAATGTGGAGGTTGGTGGCCCTGCATGTGGCAGGGGGGTTGGAGATTCATGATCCTTGAGGTCCCTTCCAACCCTGGCCATTCTGTGATTCTATATTCTACTGACTTGTACTTTGGAAGAAGCTTGTCTGTAAGCAAATTTTAAAATTTTTTAACCAGTGACTTTCATACAGTCTTTTCAAACAGCTGCATCTGAGCTACTAAAATTCAATAATGCTGCAGTCGCCAAATCTGATAATGATTAATGATGATAACATTAACATCAGTAAAGAGTCATTTGGGTTGACAATGTAAAAACTCTTCTGACCAATGTGATTTTGTCCCTGCTTTTTGAAGTCTTCCTGACAATATGATAAACTCATGTCTTTGTTGTTTGCATCTTGGGTGTTTGCAGACACTTTTTTTTTCTATTTTTAGAGGAAAGGACAGAAAGGTGCAACCATGAGGCCCTGACTTTCCCTTCCTGACACATCCACCTTTACTAATCAAGACCCCAAGCTACTCTTCTTTTTAAAACTGCAATTATTGCAATCATCTTATGCACAGGTTGTACTCAAGGTTGTGTGAGACACACCTCCAATTATAGCATAAGTCTTCCCTCATAACAAATGTGCTTTTGCTATTTTGACGTGTCTCCTATTCACTTCCCTGATGGTTAGACCATAAGTGATTTATGGTTCTCCTACTTCCATTCTTCTTAAAGGAAATTTGTTTTTTGGTGCTTTTTTAATTACTGTTTAAATAATTAGAACATTAGACAGGCTCCCTAACAATCTTTACACTAATATTCTGTGGTTTGTTCTTGCTTTCAGCCTTATTCTTTTTAGTTTCCCCTTGCTACAGGCACTGCTAGGAGGACTTAAAAGCATCAAGTTGCCAATTAGTCATGGCTTGCAGTCTGTTCCTTTGAGCAGTAAGCATTTGCTTTTATATCTAAAAGTTCATGTTTGTTCCTGCAGATGAACCATCAGGGCATAATCTCATAGTTCAGTGGCTCAACTGGTTATGTGAACCAGAAAAGGAAGCTTTAAATGTTGTTGCTCAGATGTCTACTGATTTGCAGATGGTATTAAAATATATATTTCGCTTTGCAAAGACACCTTGTATTTCCAACCACAAATGAGTTCATACATAATACTATAATAGTCTTTAGTGTTGCTATAAAGGGGAAAAAGTGCTCTGTGGTGAATCTGATGAGTTGTGTTGACTGAGGATATTTGGACTGACAATGTTATTCTGGAAGTCTTAGCCGCATGTCCAAGGGACTGTATAAATCCTGTCCAAATTTGTTGCCTAGAAGTCCAAATTCCTGAGGCTTTCCCAGAAGGAAAACTTCACCCTCAAGTGTAACATTATTGCCTCAGCTCCCTAGGTGAAAAATGTGGATCACAGAAATTCCACAGAGCATCAGGTGTGCCACATACAAAATCAGTTTTGCTAACCCGCAATATATACACACATCTTGAGGCACAGTTCCAGCATTCATCTCATAAACTTGTTGTCAGAGTTCGCACATTTCTGAAGAGTGGAAGTGACCTCCACAGCTTGCTTGGCTCTGTTAGAAGGAATGTGATCCCAGCTAATACTGCTCGAGCCAGTATTTCAGACCATAATTTCTACTGTCATTATTCAAAAATTTGAAGTGAGATCCAAACAGATGTCACTTCTCTGAATTGTCATCATGATTATTGTTTTTTCACTTCCTTTGCTGTTGGACTTTGAGGGAGGAACTTCTTGCCTTGCCAAGAATATAAAAAGTATGGAGTACTATCCTTAAGTGTCCTTACCTTAGCTCTTAGCCTGGTGGAAATAATGTCTGGGGATTGAAAATGGCACTTTGTTGGCTTCTTATTTGGTGTTTATTGACAAAACTATGCTATATGTGACTATCCATGTCAGTGAAGAGAAGGGATGAATTTCCACTTCTCTTTGGGTGCTTTAATCAATATTAGAATGGAAAAATAAGCATAGCCACATTCCAGGTTTACTTGAGAAGGGTGAAGTACAGTGAAGTGCGGGCATTTTCAGAACACATTAAAATCCCTGAGAGAATGAAGTTACAAAGCCTGTTGCCTAAGCCCTGAGGAAGGTGGATTTTAGATGTATTCCACTTGGAATGGCTCATTGCTCTGGCTTTAACCACCTCCATTGCCAGCACACCAGCTATGTTTGAGGCTCATCCTAAGGCACTTAACTCCGTGTATGTTGTACAGTGAGCTAAAGTGTACTGACTCTGCATTCCATTATTCTGAAAACAAACAAACAAACAAAAAAGCATTGATGCTCTCAGAGTATGAGTACTTGCCAGGTATTTCTGAAACCATGTCTTTCTTTCATCATGCTGCAACTGCTTGTTCTGCTTAATCGCCATACATAAAATTCCAGTTGTAATTTTACAATCACAATTGGCTGCTGTAGAAGTGGCTGTAATGAACAAAATGAAAAGTTATTAGCCAAATCCTTTTTTCTTCCTGCTCTGCAATCTAATAGCCATCTGGAGAAATCTCTTCAAGGATGTTTTAACAGCTTTATAGGCTCAGTACAGTCTAAGTTGTATGCTTCTACAGAGGATTTAAGCCAGGATTGCACATTGAAGACCAGAACACTGACTGGGGGGAAAAAAAAATCCCCTTCATGGATTTTTGCCTGCTTTTACAAATGCCTAAACAGACAAGTCAGCTCCATTTTTGTCTTAGTTGACTCCATTTGCTGGATATGTATGGACCTGCTTTGTGAATGCTACCAAGACCTGCCCAAGCCAATGCAGATTGCTATTACTGAGTAAGGTCTTTTTCTGCTATGAAAAGGCACTGTCTTTCTTCAAGTTATTTCCAGCAGATGAAATGGTAAGGAGGTGCTGGTACTTATGGCCACTGGAATAATACAGTCAGAGCACAGAAAATTGATGTCTTACAGTTACTCCTATCAAGTCAAAATCTCACCTGGCTGCCATAAACAGTTGACTGTGGAGTCACTGTGCTTTATAGGCTGTTTTTCTGGTCACACAAAGCTTTTAGAAGCATTGCTTTGCAGTGAGGTACAGATATGCACAGTTTAACATATGGCTAAATACATACAAGAGCTGCTCTGAAAGCAATGCCTACCATTTTATTGTGCTGGCCTACAACATCACGGGCAGATGGTGGTATAGCAGCAGAGATTGAACCTTCCCACCAATATCCTGCTACATTTTGTTGCTATATGACTGATAGCAGCAGAGGGGCAGACTGACAGAATGGCATCTGACGTGGAAATGTGGATGGAGCAAAGGTATGACATTGAATTCCACCACGTGGAGAAAATGGCACTCACTGACATGCATCAACACTTGCTGAATGCTTCTGGAGAACAAACAGCGGATGTGAGTACACAAGTGGTGGCAGCAGTGTGAAAGTCAAGCTGTGTTCTTGTCAACGGTTTATGGGCTGGTCTGGCCCAGTTCCGTGACCAGCAGGGCGGAGGGATCTGTAGATCCGCGCCTCTGGGAAAGGGGAAGCAGGGGACCCCAAAATACTTGAAAACAACAGCACTGATCTGAGGTGGAACAAATGATTTTACTAAATATAGGGGAGAGAGAGAGAGAGAGAGTCTGTTTGAATTGTATAGACCTCACCACAATGCTGGGGTGAGAAGTGCAGTCCAGTTGGGTGACTGAAGTACAGACGGCGAAGTGCAGATGGCGAAGCGCAGATAGCGAAGCGCAGACAGCGAAGAGCAGGCGAAGAAGGAGGATCAGGTGACCTTGCTTGGAGTTATATCCCCTTGCTGACCGCAAAGTCTCCTGGGGAAACGTAGCTCCTCTCCGACGGACGAACACCCAGCAGACACCAAACCCCACCCCCAATGCACCACATGATGTTATGGTGTGGAATACTGACGACCAAAAATCATAAAACCATGACAGTTCTGGATGGCCACACACAGCTGCCACACTACTAAATGTAGGGATCTTGTTTGTTGCTGGTGAATGTGCATAGTAAATGGTTATGGCTATGTTGAAAAATAGTGTTTTTGTAGCTGAGAATTTGCTTTATGAAATAGTGTCTCCAAGAAAATAAATAGGAGGTATTACTTTTGGAGTGGCCTGCATAGAACACATTTTTTTAGGTGCTTTACACCACCTCCTTTCCAGTTGATGACATAAGGAAGCTAAGGGCACTCTTCTGGGGCCTAGCTACCACAAGTTGCATTTTGCTATATTTAATTTTTAGATATTGGGATACCTAATTTCATTTAGCACTGTCTTTTTACTCCCTGTGCTCCTTCAAGTTACCTTGTACAATATAAACATGTAGTAAGGACAGAACCAGATTTATTGATTGTAGTTTAGGGCACATTTTAGAAATTTTAGGCAATATATAGAAGGATAAAGTGTACCTCCTAAAGGTATGTATGTGACTGATCTTGTCAGCTTTATGTTTTATTCAGTGTAAGATGAAAGATTTGAGTTGTCTGAACTTATGCCCATGTAGAAGACTGTGTCATCTTTTGAGTTGGTTCAGGAAAAGAAAGTCAAATTATCTGCCTGAATGGAATAAGTGACTGGAGAATGTTTTTATTTAGCAAGGGAAACCTTTTTAAAAATGTTCAAAGCAGAGGAGTATTATAAAATTTAGGGATTAATTACATGGAAACATCAGAACTTCAGAAAAATGTTTAACAAAATCAGTATTGTGATCCTTTACTACCTTAATTTTGAACTTTATGATCACACAGTTCACTATTTTAATAGGAGATGCAACAGGAGTCATGACATCATAAGGAAGTACTCTACATGTACCAAAAATCTTCTAGCTATTAGAATTCCATACAGCCTAGAAATGCAAGATCTAATATTTCATAAATTAAAAATGATTGTAATGTTTTCTAAGCTTTCTTTAAGCAAGTTCAGATAAAGTATTTTGAAGATACAAACCTTGGGGTGCTAATTCCTAGATATTGCACTCTGATTTTAGTATATATAACCAAACACTTATGAGACCCCAGATTTTTTTTATGGCAGTATCTCTACTTTGACTGTAAAACATATACAGTTTGACGCTATGAAAGTACAACAGAACATGCAGATCAGAGCTAAGAATATTGGACTGTTTATAAAAATAGTTACAGTAGATGAAATTGAGCAAAATTAAAATATTGATGTTTAGCAGTATTTATTTTGCAGGGTTATCTGTTAGTTTATATATTCATTGTCTTGGTGGAGGATGTTGATTATTAACAATTCATGGCTTAAAAGTTTGAAGACATACTTCTTTCATGGACGAATGCCTTCCAATTCTGGTTGAAGGTTACAAACTGTATACCATATGCGTATCTAATGTTTTAGATAGAAATGTACTTCAAATATCTAGAGCCATAAGAAATGGGAACTATGTTCACAGTGCAAAGATGAGTTCCACCAGCCCCTGTGAAAGTGATTCTAGAGTGGTGTGTCCAGTTCTACGCTGCCTGGTAGAAGAAAGGCAGGGACGTAATGCTGTGCATCTTGTGGAAGGCCAGAAAGACGGTAGAGGAAATAGGGCATCCCTCATATAAGAGAAGCCGAGAAAGCAAGGACTTCTTAGCCTGGATAAGACTCAAGGGGATCACACTGATGTTAACAATACCTGCTGAGGGCAAGAAAAGAAGAGGATGGTGCCAGTGGTAGAATTGGAAGCCATGAGCCCTTACTGGAATGCAAAAAATTCCATTTCACTGTAATAGTGACCAAGCTAGAGAAACTTTATTCTTCAAAATATGTGTGAATATTACTGGGTGGGGCCTTAAGCAACCTGCTCATATTGATTCTGCTTTGAGCAGTGAAGTTAGGCTTGATGACAGTATAAAGTGTCTTCCTGTCTCGGCTGTACTGTGACTCTCTGAATGTAATCCACAGTTGTAATTTTGGTTTTCATTCTGTATGCTAGAAAGTTGAAGTAATAGCAGTGAAATTACACTGGCTGAAATAACTACAGATTTGCTCATCAACTAAAAACAATGAGCTGATTTTATTTTAATCCTATATAATTGAGTATGCATTTATTGTTACTGTTTCACTTCTAAGTCCTTCAGGATTTAAAATCAATAACAATGAAACAGTGATCTATAACCTCTGAGGTGAATTGAATGTGACTCCATGAGCAAATAAGTATTTCTGAACAACGAAGAATTTAATAATGCAAATAACATTGATTTGACCCTCCTTTGAGCAAGAGGATGTACTTACTATATGATCTCCTGTGCTTCTTGTTGTTCTGTGACCTTGTGATTCTGAAATTGCTGAGTGATGGTAGTTCTTGTTACATTTAAAACAGTAGAAATGGTTTTATCTTTCACACGTTAGAATTCTGAAGGCATTGGCATTATTGGCATGTGAAACTCTTAATTTTAGATTCAAGTTATTTCTAAATGATAGAGCCTTTCCAAGGCATTGTTTCCTTTTTCTTCACTAACAAATAACTGATTTATTTCATCATAGTATCTTTTTTTCCTGGGGAGACGGTAATGACTTTTGTAACTACTGGAGAGAAGGGAGTAATGTCTAAACTAGGGATAGTGCAGTCTTTATATACAGGTTTAATGTAGCAGTTAATCTAATTTTCTCTAATGTGAGGGCTGCTCCAAAAGTAATGATTCCTGTTTTATTACATTGTCCCACAATGTGAGAGGTGGATGTTGGTGGTATGGTAGCAGAGGCTTATCCTTCCCACAAATTTTATATTATACTTCCTTTTTGTGCAGTTGGCAGCAGAAGGCAGTCTGATGCAATGGTGTCTAACATGGAAGTGCACATGAAACAAAGGTGTGTCATTGAAGTCCTCATTGTGGAAAAAATGGCACCCATCAACATTGTTAATACTTGCTGAGCATTTATGGAGATCAGACAAGTGGATGTGAGCACAGTGAGGCAGTGAATGGTACACTTCAGCACTGATGACAGTGCCAGTGGGTCACCTCCACTGGTGCAGGTACTTATGGGCACAGCATGCAGGCTCTCGTTCATCTCTGGTGCAAATGCATATCTAATGGTGATGACTGTATTGAAAAGTAGTGTTCTTTAGCTGAGAATTTGCTTTATCAAATAGTGTTACTGTGCTTTTTCCATGGAAATAAGTAGGAGGCATTACTTTCGGGATGACCTACATAGATTATGTATCACTTTTGCATTGAACTGCCAATCAGATTTGTGAAACCTCTTGTCTGTTGCCAGTTTGTAGACAAATTCTAGAGTAGGTCCAGCAGAAAAAATCCTTCAAAGTCAGTGACTTTCAAGAAAGTAAAGTCTTAATAGTAAAGTCACTTGCAGTACTTTCCTTGGAAATGAGTGCTTTACTTCTTAATAATTCAAAATAATGACTTACACTAGAAAGAAGTGTGAAATTAAAATAAGCATTTAGAATTGTTTATTTTATCTATTTCTGGGTCAGACAGAAAGAAGCTGTTTGCCTCAGTTCTGTATGATCATTTTTGAATCCAAATGTGTCCTTCTGAGGCTGGATGTAGAGAGTATAACTTCTTGCTGAGTTTACTGACAAGAGAATGAGAAGTTGTCAGAGTAAATGGATTTCAGAAAACTTCTGACAGGTAGACATTAATATTAAAAGGTGTGCAGCATGTGATATATGCTTATGTACCCTTAAAATTATTCTCAAACAATGAAAAATTGCTTTCCTGAAACTGTGCATAGTGCTGGAAACATACTGCTTCCAAGCTGATAATAAGCACTTTTCCAGAAACCACAATATCACTTATATTCAGGTAACTGGACCTTTCAGCATCTCTTGGTGTGAGGGAATCTGGTGGTTACTAAAGTATTAAAGCTATTGTTCTAAAGCAGAGTTCTCGGACCTGTTAGTTTATTACCAAACTGCTGTAACAATAAAATAAAATAAATTGTTAGGCAGTAACATTTAAAAAGTCATTTAAAAAAATCTTGTCAAGTCTAAAAGCTAAAGAAGAGAAAGTAGAAATGTGCAAAAATAATGAAACTGTCCACTTTTTATGTGGAACACACTGATAGAAACTCTGTGGAAGATAGGTTGAGTATGATGGTGAGAAGCTGAATGCTCTGTAATTATGAAGAAACATAAGGAATAGAGAATGTGTACCTGTTTAATGCACAATCATGATATTTTGCACAATTGGTTAAGATGTTTTTTTCTCTTAGTTATACTTGAGTTTTACACGAGATGAAATATGATTGCTTGTCTATAACCATAAAGTCAACCCTGTTATTGAATCTTTTTGGAAAGACGGGCATGACTGGAGTTCTGAATTCTACAGTTGCAGCCTCTTTAAGAAAGATCAGATGAGCAAAAGTCAAGAAGGAGCACTCAAAAATAGCATTTCTGTTGTTTCTGTCAGTGACCTCTTGAAAGAAAATGAATATTTAAGGACTCGCTGACAGATTAGAGAAACATAAAGCAAGTAATCAGTATGAAGTTATTTCCTGATGTTTGTAGATCATCAAATCACACTAGAAAACAAGCTGATGAGCTCAAGTTGCAGCAATGATATATACAGAGGAAAAATAAGGATGTGCAATAGAGGACTTCAGTCTGGATGAAATGTGTTTAAGTTCTACTGTAAATACAAAAAGATTCTTAGCATCTAAGTTATATAAATTAAACAGCAGCAATAAGAAGAGAATATTTGAACATGTCAGTGTTTAAATTTACAAAATATATAATTTGGAATTATTTTGTGATAATCATATGTAATCAGAAATCTAATCTTCCATGACTATATATATATATATATATATATGTATATATATATAAAAAAAAAAAAAAACTGGCTTAGTGTCTGCCATTTAATGAAACGAAGAAAACAAAAAGGTGAAAGTGATAACATCTGAAAGAAATTAGAAGGTAAGATTTGGAATGTAATCAGATCCTGGGCAGTCTGATGTGATTCAAGCTGCTCTGAGTAGGAATTTTATCCAAGCAAATTTTGGAGGTCCCTTCTTACCTAAATTATTCTGTTTTATGATGATAAGAGAAAGGAGGAGGATGATGATAAGACTTGAATGAAAGGAAATCTAACAACGACATTATTTCATTGTTAGGAAGAAACTATTGTCAGTAACTGTATAAACTGTAGAAGTGCTGATTTAATAATTGTGTACTTTTTGTCTGTATTGGGCACACAAAGGACAAAACAAATGCTGAACGCTTTTCTGGTAAAGCTTTTCTGCAACTTGGAACATATCAACCTGTAAGGCTGATATATGTTTAGGTATTTTGGAACAAGTTGTTCTAAATAAATTTGTACTTAAGTCTCCTGAGAAAATGGTTAAAGATCTTGTGACTGAGATAGCATTTAATGTCTTAGACTACTGGAGAACTTCAAAAGACTATAAAGAATAGTCCAAGGTGGTATAGGCTGAAATAAATCATAAAGAATGAAATATACGATATATAGAATCATACAATGACTCATTGAATGGTTTGGGTTGGAAGAGACCTTTAAGGTCATCTAGTTCCAACTACTATAGGCAAGTACACCTTCATCCAGACCAGGTTGCTCAAAGCCCCATCCTGCCTGGCCTTCAATACTTCTTGGGAGGGGACATTTATAAGCTTTCTGGGCAACCTGTTATAGTGTCTTACCACCCTCACAGTAAAGAATTTCTTCCTAATATCTAGCCTAAATCTACCCTCTTCCAGTTCAAAGCCGCTTTCCCTCATTCAACCATTACATGCCCTTAAAAACAAAAAAAGTCCCTCCCCAGCTCTCATGTAGGCCCCCTTCAGGTACTGGAAGGCCTCTCTATAAGGTCTCCTCTAGCCGCCTTCTGCACCTCTTGACTAGTAATGAGTGGATAGGGGAAAAACAACCCACACAGATTAGTGAAAATTATTTCCTGTCAAACTGGTCTTGCTTTGATAAAATAATTTCTGTTCAAGAAAAAAATAATATTTTTTTAGTTAGATTCTAAGTAATCACTCATAAGGCACTTGTCTTGCAGAATTTGGAAAATTAAAAACAAGTCATTAGCACAGAGTGATCCTGAATAGCGTGAGAACAGTGTGTCTTAATGGATATCGTACTCATCTCTCCTGGAAAATACTTTTCTGGATAGCAGCATCTCTGACGTGTCTATAATCTTGGTAGATGATTAGCCCGTCATCTCAGTAGAATGCTTCACTTCCAAAAAACTAAAAAAAAAGACCCCATTAAAAAAAAAAAAAATTCCTGGATGAGTAGGTAAATTTTGAAGTAGTTCTGTATCCAGTGCCATTGACCATAATTTCAGAAGAGAAGATCCACGCGAATAGCTAAAATGCAGTAAAACAACTTCCTTGTAAGGAAAGATTCCAATTGTTATGTCACAGAATCACAGGAGTTGGAAGGGATTTCATGAGATCATTGAGTCCAACCCCCTGCTAAAGCAGGTACCCTACAGCAGGTCCCACAGATAGGCCGATTCTTGAATATCTCCGTTGAAGAAGTCTCCACAACCTCTCTGGGCAACTGTTCCAGTGCTCCATCACCCTTACCATAAATAAGTTCTTCTGCATGTTTGTATGGAACTTCTTATGTTCAAGTTTTAGACCATTACTCCTTGTCCTACTGCTACACACCATTGACAAGAGCCTGGTCTCATACATTTACCTCCCTCTTCCATTTAGATATTTATAAAAATTTATCAGATCTCCTCTCAGTCTTTTCCCCAGACTGAGCAACAGATCCAGATTACTCAGCCTTTCCTCATACAGGAGATGTTTGAGGCCCTTTATCATTCTTGTGGCCCTCTGCTGAACTCCTTATGGGAGATCCCTACCTTCTTTGAATGGAGGAGATTAGAACTGAACACAGTAGTCTAAACGTGGCCTCACCAGGGCAGAATACTGGGGGTGTATCACCTCTCTTGACCTGCTGGCCGTCCTCTTTTTAATGCACCCAGTGTTGAGTTTCTCAGGCAGATGATGGTGACTTTTTGTCTCCTGAAGCTTACAAAACATTTGATATCAGCTTCAGACTTTGGGGGGAAAAAGTAAAGAATGAATTATTCAAAGTGGGGAAAAAAGACAAGATAAGGTTATAAATAAGATGCACATTTCAGTAGCAGAGATATTCAATAATTAGAACAATTAAGTGAAGCTTTCAAGTCTACCTTCGGTTTTCTAAAGAAGATGCAATTAAGGGCAGTTGTATGGCATGTCATACATATGGTGTCACAACGGATCTTTAAAACTACTTGGTCCAACCTTATCTGCTAGTCAACTGAACACAGCTATTTTCTGTAGAAAAATAGAAGTTTTATCAACTATTGTATGAAAAGCATGGAAAATGCTAAAGTAAATGTTTTTTTGTGTGTGTGTGTGATTAAAAAAAAAAAAAAAATCAGAAAACCTTCCTAGATAAGAGAAAGCTACTTACTGTCTTAAATTGAGGAAAAGGTATTAGAAGGAAATTATTCATCTGGAAATTGTGTAAAATGAAGTTCTAGCGGATATTAACAGTGTACTGGATGAAGTAATTGCAAAAAAAAAGAATAAAAGGAATAAGCATGATCAACTAAGTTCTTTGCTCAGATCTCTTAGTAATTTGGTGGACTTGGCTTTCGACAGAAATCTGCAGCAAAAAAATGAATCATTCCGTCCTTATTTTGGAGGACAGTCTAGAGACAGGCAACTTTCTTCCAGTAAAGACAATATTTGGTCTTTTGAGCTCATGGAATATATTTAATTTTCAACGAGAAAACTTATTCTTGTGGGTTTGTCTTCTTGGGGGAGGCAGGGAGGAAATAGTGTTCCAAATCACATTAGTTTAAGAGAGAGGAAGGAATATCCTGTTGGTTTGGGTTTTTTTTTAATTTTAAATTAAAACTGAAATCATCTTCTGAAATGTTTGAACATTTTCTCAAATTATGTGTTAAAGACTTTTCTTATAGTAAGTAACTTCATAGCTTTTGTACTGTGGGGGAAAAAAAAAAGTTTGCTTCTGCTCCATGACATCATAGAAACATAACAGATGCTGTTGCAAATACAGAGATGTGGAGATAAAGGAAAATCTGAGGAAGATTGTTCTTATGCCTTTCAACTACATCTGGGCCCAGCTGGCTAGGACTAGAGAGCAATAGCTACATGATAGTTCAGGTCTGGAGTGTGGTTTTGAAATAAATCCTCCCACTTTCCATGACTAGAACAAAACCATAGTGAGGTGTTGAGGTGTATGACCTTGTTTTCTCACAGAAGAGTCAGGATGAATGTGTTTTACAGGAACACAGCTCCTCTTAAACCAGAAATTATCGTTCACCCACAGGACCAGTTTGGAGCTAGTCTATATGATGTGGTGGACTCAGCACCAACTCTTTTACTGAGGAAATCAACTTTCTTCAGCACTGCTTACTGATTTTCACACAGCCTGCTGGAGCTGCAGGAACACTGTGGATCCTTGTTCCCTTCCACAGCAGGAGCATCAAACTAATGAGAAAAGATGCTGTCTTCTGCTGCCATCTGTGCCTGGTGAATACTACTACAGAGCAACTATTGGGCTTCTCTGATTTATTTATTTATTTATTTACTTACTTACTTACTTACTTATTTATTTATTTTGACTCCAGGATCTATAGAAGCCCAGAGAGTCATCTTGCAACCAGAACCCCTATTATTTGTAGTGATGGAAAATGAGATAATATGGGTATAGCTATTCACACAGAGCTTATTCCAACTGAGGTTCTTCACAATCTTACCCTGGATCTTATGAGATTTTACTGGAATTGCTGTCTTGTAGAAGGTGAAAATAATTTATTTGCACAGTCTAAAATCTTTGGGCCAGAAAAAGCAACTCTGACTTTTAGTATGACATCCAATTAAAACACAGGTCAAATTTTTGTATCTAGTGTACATCTTTCTACAGCTCAGTAATTTATGGCTATGCTAGACCATATTGTTGTAAAAGACATTCAATTTTCATTTAAAATGTTCTGCAGAGAATCCAGCGTACCCTTAAGTGAGGTGTTCCATTGATTAATTGCACTCACTCAAAGTATTTTCAGTTAGACTTTGCTTAGCTTCAGTCTCTGGTCATTCATCTTTGTGCCTTAGTCTGTCTAGGAGTTGCTTGCTGCTGAAAAATCTTTTAATGCATAGGTACTTACAAACTGAGACTTTGTTGCTCTTGGGAAAACTATTTGATGAAAGTTACATAGGTTTTCAGAATTTTTTTTTAAAGGCAAAGCTCAAAAAGAAACAAAACAAAGCAAAACAAAACAAAAAAAACTTTTTTTTTTTTTTCCTATACTTTCCAACAGCAGAATAGAATGCAAAGGAGCATTTTTCACTCTTTCTATATTTTAGTATAATTATACTGGTCAGGAGATCGCATGAAAAAAGCCAGGAACAGTACCTGGTAGAAATTGTAGTAAAAGTAGAAATTGGAGGAGAGGCAGTGGATATAAGTTTCAAGATGGGAAATTCTGATTTATATTTTTTTTCCCTGTCTTTTAAAAACAAACAACCAACAACAAAAAAAAAAAAAAAAACCCAACAAAACAAAACAAAAAACAGAATCACCAAAGACAAGAAGAGCTTTTCAGAGAGGTTCTGGAATCTGTGTTCACAGTGACTCTCAAAAATCGATTGTATTTTGTACTGGACTGGAAGGCCCTGCTTAGAGTGGGGAGTTGAACTTAGATCATCTGCAGAGCTCCCTTATATCCTGAATTTTCTTTAATTCTGTGAAGTAATACTGCAAGTGGTGTTACGTAAGTGAATAATTATTTCTCTCATTGAGAGCTTCATCCTCTGCCTGAGTATTTATGCTGGAATTTACTGGAAACTCCTGTCTTTGAGATTTGGAGAACACCACTATAAACAAATAACCTGGACAGCTAAGCTTCATTTCCTTGGGCAAGTATGTCCAAAACAGATACCAGGTCCCCATTTAAACATACTAGCAACCATGTGCTACACACAGAACAGTGCTCTATTGTGCTCTATTGGTGGCATCTTTGACATGCAAATAAAAAGTAATTATAATTAGGGCCAGGATTTGAAACATCCACGTGTTGTATTGCTGGTTACTAAGTTTCAATTTCACATGATCTTTTGCCAGACACTCTCATTCTGATATACAGTGTTACCTAAATTTTATTCCAGCGTTGTTTTTGTTTTCTTAGTGAATAAATCAAGGTACGGTGTTTGCACTTATTGAAAATTATACAGAAAGATGAGAATGATCAGGAAATGCAACTTATTTCTATTCTGTTGCAATTTCTCTCCCATTTCTCTAGCCATTACAAAATATTGCCTCTATCAGACAAGCGAATGTACGAGCAATGCAATTTAATAGCTAAAAGAAAAATGAATCTCTTATTCTAGCGCAGTGTTGTGTCACAGAATTTTTGGAGGTATTATTCTATCCCCTAATTCATTCCTTTAAATCAGATAAAGGATATGTCTATCTTTGTAATTTTTCCATTAATAAACCATGACATATGGAAATTTTTAAGTCAGGGAAGCCAGGCTGTCAGTGAAATCACATGTGTAGCTTTCAAATTCAAGAATATCTCTAGTATTATCCTCTTGTTATACATGTGATAAAAATAAAGTTGTTACATAATATCTTGATTCAGCAAAAATTTAACTACGTGCTTATCTTTTAGGTATATGTGCTCCTAGTAGTATTCAATAAGCACACGCATGTTTTAATTAAAAAATATTGCATATGGAGTGTCATTGCTAGGAACATTACCTGATAATGTGTTTGGTGGATTGGTTGGTTTGATTGCTTCTTAGAGTGTGGTCAAATATTTCCGTTGTAATGGGTCAATGGTAAACTCATTTCCAGCAAAATTTTTAACTCCTTAGGTAGCAGCAGTGGTAAGATACGCAATATATTTGATCATGTATGGTTCCTTAAAGCAACATGTAATCCAGTTCTAGTTCCATGACATCTTTGTCTTCCTCCTTTTTACTCTTTGTCCATGTTCAATTATGAATCATGTTTCAGTTAACTATTGCTAAACTCAGATCTCCTTTGTCTTTCTTCCATAATCTTCTCACGGTCACTGATAATAAAACTAAATTAATATATTCATCTAAATTCTCATCTTTGTATCTTTTGCGTTATTAGTGTTATCATTAAAATCTTGTAGGCAGCAGTTTCTTATTTGTGCAAGGAACAAAGCAGCGTTACATATATTTTTAAGTACTTTTTTCCAGATTTGGGTTTTTTTGCAGTTGTAGTTCTAGCTGACGATAATGTGGTGTTCAGCAATTTCTAATTTCTTTTCTATATACTAGCAGGGAGCAGATCTGTCTTTGTGGTGTGACTTTTTTTTTCTATGAATGCACTTGATATATCACAAAAAGAGAAGCTGGAGACTGTATGCACAGTTCATTCTGTGTGTGGGGGAAGTGCCTTTTATTTTTTTACATTAAATTATAATCCATTTCTTAAAGTAGGTAATAACTTGTAGGAAGATTCTTCTTTCATAAGTAAGCTGATGAGAATGCGGTAGTGCACGTGTGGTTTAAAGTTGCAAGCAGAACCGGTATTGAAGTTTTTCATACAAACAGTTTAAAATTTAACTGAATTTCTTGGTGTTCTGCTTCACAGTAACATCAAATTCTCTGACAGCAGTGTCTATACTTTGCAGTAGCAGCCATAACATTCCATCGAAATATCAATTTATCTTCTGAGTAATGCACTTCTTTTTCCTCATTTCTACCCCTTGCAAAGAGACAAACTATGACTCATAGCTGAAAATAATCAACAAATTTTACATTCAACTAATATTTTCAACAGTAACTTGTATGAATTCTCCAGGCAGTGTGGCTTTGGTTTTGATCCGTATGATCATAGAGGATATTTGTCTGGACCTGCTTTTTCTAGCGTGCCAGAGAACAGAGTATGCTTGAAGCCCACTAGAGCACCTTTTCTTCCTCATTTCCACAAGTCTGTGCTGCTGCTTTGCTTGTTAAGTTGCTTCAAGTCTGGATCCCAGCTCAGGAGGGTCTGCCCAGTCTATTTTCTGATGTAACAATGAAATCAGAATTTACTAAGTCAATATAATAAAAGTATAAGGAGGCAGGAAGAGAAAAGATACCATTCAGAGCTGTCATTTTGGCAAACACATGTGGAGTGCCCACATCAATTCACACTGCAAACTTAGTCTCTTCACTGTTGCTTAGTTTTCTTATTGCATGTTGGTTTTAGTGCATGATTACAAGGAGAGGAATTAAGTCCCTGCTGAGCTGTAGTCCAGCACTCCGTGATGTAATTTTTAATAAAAGAAGAAATTCTGGTGTATCATTATGTAAAGACAAGTACTGAAAGGAAATGTTTTTAATCTTTTTTTTTCCTTTTATTTTTTCATTTTAGATGCAAAGTATTTTTCCTGAAGGCCATGATAAAGGAATACATTTTTGAGAATTTCATGCTTTTGGTCATCTTCATAATGTTTATTTGTATCTTTTCCAACCTTTCAGCTCTCAGTGTTTTCCAAGTGTGATCTCTGGGCAACCTGGTCTGGCGAACCTGCACATAGCAGGGGGCTTGAAACTAGGTGATCACTGTGGTCCTCTGCAACCCAGGCCATTCCATGATTTAAGATCTCCCTTTAAATTCACCCACATATATGGGATCTAGAAGTTCCTTAATGTTAGAGAAAAGGCATTTTCCTGACGCATGATACATGTGTAGTAAATTTTATAAAGCTATTCCAACCTTTATATGTTCTTTTCAGGTCAAGCTTAAGGATTCAGTGTTGATGAATTTGGAATAATTTGGATGGTTTTGATAGATAAACTGAATGCATGTTTTTGTGTTTTTAGTAAAGCAAATGCAAGAAAGTGCGGGAAAAAAAAAAATAGAGTTCTTCTAACTCCAGCACAGGTGGATTATCTGTTACCTATCTACGCTCTAGAAACTGTAGAAAAAGTGCTTTGAGGATTGAAATATTAAATTTATTAGAGTTTAAAATTTAAATCTATGAAAATGATGGCGTAACTGTCTGGGGAGCTTTTGAACCATAACATTATTTTCTCTCTCTTTTTTTTTTAGTTTACTGAGATCAAACAAAAACTTAAAGAAGTTGATTGTGTGCTGAGAGAGCTGATAATGTTTCTCAGCTTTCTGATGTATTGTACTAAGCATGATGGAATTCAGAGCTCAATCAGAAAAATTCAAACATGTTTGGAGAGACATCTTCATTCTGTGTGAGGGGCAAGTGCTATTACTGGAAGCCTTTGGCATGTCTTGCTTCAGGAAAACCACAGGTTGCTGGAGGCTACGTGGGAAGTGTTGAATAACTTTTTCCTTCCGGCCTTTAAAAAGGGGCTGGGAATGAGTACTTTCTGTGCTCATCTGGGCTTCATACCATGCTCCATCTTTTCATTAAGCAAATAGGGACTGCTTGTCAGCATGCAGCTGATAGGCAGAAGTGAAAGTCTGAAATGAAGTATTTTTTCTGTTTTCTTTTAGGAGCGTTAGTGGGGTATTGTAGCTATCTTTACAGTGAAGGTGCTAGCAAAAGTAATGAATTTAATTTCAAAGGCTTTCAAGTGCATTTTAGTAGGTTGCATTATGATATATACTGTTATTGCAAATAAAATCAAATCTGAAAAGTAACACTATGCTTCCTACTGGAACCCAAGCAGATCAATAATATTCGTCATCTTCTTGCACTTTTAAAGCAGGCAATTTTATCCTTTTTATGTAGATTTTGATTTTTCATGTTAGAATTTTTTTTTTTCATTTTTGGGGCAGAGTTTGTTTATATTGGGTGTTTTAGTTGTGTTTTTCATTATTATTTTCTTTAATTTTTTATTTTTTCTCCAGGGTAGGTTAAAGAAAACACGTGTGTTGTTCTGACTTGAGAAATACTTTGCTATGGAAATTGAGCCTCCTATGTGAAAGAGTCAGGAAAGATTACATGTGATTTTTCCCTACTTTGTTGTTTCAGCACTGGTTTACGGAAATCCAATTTAATTTCAGTTATTTTTACCAAAAATACTTTTACTGTTTCTGATTAGAGATTTAAGCAGATTAAATCTTGAAATTAAAGAGTTAATTTATGATAAGATCCCAATGAAGAAGGATATATTTACTGATGCATGTGTGTGAGTTTTTGAGTATTTACAGTTTCCCTTGTTCTGATTAAAGGAAGAAAAGCCCAATATATGTACTATAGTTCTTCCTGTTGTAGTGTTTCAGATATTGCCTCAGAAATATTAGATCTCTTTATGCGTCTACAACTTAATCTTCATTTATTTTTAAAATTCAGAGACACATATACACCACACACACACACACATATATATATAAAAATAAATAAAATTTGGATTGATATTACCATAAAGATCCTTCATAATCAGCTACTTCTGATGATCTTCATCTAATCCTAAAAATTTGGAAAGATTTTACCCACACCTGTTTTCTAAGTACTGAGTAAATACTGCTTGCTTATAGGCTGAGGTGCTTATACTTTTATATAAATTTTCAATATATGAAAATTTTAATATAAATTATGAATTTTTTTTCTTTTCTATTTCTATCAATTTTCACTGTAATAGTGTATGTTTTCCATTCTTTTTTTTTCTCAGCTGTACTTTCTGGTGAAAGGTTATTTCACTCTAATTCAAACACCAGATTTGTTTGCAGTGCTGCAGTTTAATTCTTTTAGTGGAAGTTTCCAATCCTGCTATCAAAAGTACCAAGAGATATTCCCTTGGCAATTACTGCTCTCCTTCCTTCTTTACAGACAAGATGAACCCTGTTTTTGCTGTCATTCACTTCAATAATCAGCAAAACTTTGAAGTCGAGAATATTTTTAACTGAATGTGAAGTGAGAAATCTTTCACTTACCCTTGTTTTTCTGCAGTATCTGGATAGGATTTGGTTGCTGGAACACATTTAATTTCAGAATTGTAAAAAATATATATCTTTTATGTGTCTATCATTTAGTACCTCAGTGTGTTAGAATTGAAATCTGTCTGCAACTTCACAGCTTTCCTTATAGATAACACCTGAAAGATGCCTGCTAGTCAGTTATGTTAAAATACTTGGCTCGTTTTTTTCTTGTTGCTTAATGAACTGTTGTCTTTGTTATTAGACAGCGTTGACTATTCTCTGACTTGTGCTGTCAGCACAAAAAGAATTCACTACCAAACACTAAAAAATCCTATTATTGCTGTACCACTAACATGGTAGGAAAGATTTTGCTGCAAGCCACCACTCCTCTTTTAATAACAATAGTAGTAGCAATAATAATGCAATATTAATAGTATATAAGTCGTAGTAACTACTTAAAGTAATTCTTATTTGTCCTGCATGCCTTCTCATCACAGTTGAACGAATGCTCTTTATTATACAGTTATCTTAACTTGCCCCTGAAGGTCAAGCATGTATTATATCTCTGCTCTTGCATTTTCTGGACAGGAAGGTATTTTTGTTGTGAAAAGCACTCATTGCCTGACTTGGTGCCCAGAGCACTGTAAACATATTTGAAACTTGTTTTGCACTTAAATTAAAATGCCCTTCTGCATTAGGCCTTAGGACTGAACACATCTCGTGAGAAGGCTGGCTTCTATCTTTGCAGGCAGTCCCTGAACTATCCACATCCTTTGTCTGCTACAGGATTTCCAGTGAACTGAGTAGAAATACTTAAGAAGATTAATAAATAATATTTAAATGTACTACTGATACATATAGGAAACATCTTTGAATGTCATAAAGAATTGAAAAACAATCAATTTTAAAACCACTGATTTTTGACTTTCTCTCTTCTTTATTTTTCCCTGGTGTTTCTATTATTTTTTTTCCATTTCATCCTTTGTTTCTCATTTACTTTTTTCTTCTGTATTTTTTTTGCTTTTAAGAACTCCCAGTTGATCCTCCTGTACTGAGGTTCCACTTCCTCTCACAGCTTCTTTCCAAAAATGGATCATTGAACAGTTAATGCTGGCACTTAAAATGAGTGAACAATCCAATTAGATTAACCAAGAATAGGGGAATTCATATATCAGATTTTTATTGTCTGCCAACTGAGGAAGACAAAAGAACATCAAACAGCTCCCACGTTCTGCCAGGCGTAGCACGCAACATATAATTGGGACCATAATGTCCATGCTGGGAATGATGTTGCATTTTTCTGCCTTTAGAGGATAAGGACATTTGCTGTCTGCTCAGTAAATGGAAGAACTGAGAGAATTGCTCACACCCAAAATCTAAAGGGTTGAATGTGTGCAAATAGTTATAAGCATATAAGCCTTGCTAGGAGCAAAACTCAATAACCAGCCCTGCCGATCTGCTTTGTTGGATGTTCATTGGTCTGTACTTAGCACAATGTTTAGGTGAATCAAGAAGTTATATGCTTCCCCCCAAGTAGTGCAGGGTGTGGGAGAGAGCGCAGAGTCATGGTGTTTGTTTGTGCACAGTTTTCATAGTTACCTTCCGAAAGGGAAGTAGAGGGAACACTTCAACATAACCCAGTGGACGATTTTGTGCAAAAGTTTGTAGAGAGAAATGTAAATTGCACAAAAGGAAATGGCAATAAGACTGATTTTTCTCTCAGTGAAAGATATTTACTGCCTTAAGTCTAAGGTCTGCTTCAGATCAAAGGTCTGGAGAGATTTTTTTTTAAAGTCATTAATGTGACTGTTCTATTATTCAGACAGTGTGACTGATTCAGAAGGAGGATGATTTTTTTTTTCCTGGCTGAGAAATAGTTTCCTTCCTTCAAGCCTTCCAGATCTAGCTTCCTATATTTCTGAAGTTGTTTTAGCTGTACTGCTTATGCTTAATGTTTGTAGTTTTCTTTAACGCTTTAAGACAAAATTATTATTGAATTACAGGTCCAATACATAGGACTAGGATTGAAGCATGCTTGTTTCAGAGATCAGTCCCACTGCCACAGGTCAGAGGTCAATGCCATCACCTTTCTGGGATACATGTTTATAACTAGGTTTTCTGTTCACATCCATCCCTACCCAATGATGCTAGCTGGGAACTTTTACCTAAGCTAATCTTCCGGGTGTTGGGCACGATTTGCTCTTTGTTACTTCTAATTCTCAAATAGAGATATGAGCTTCTGAGATAAATTCCGACATCTGACTCTCTGTTCTTTCTAATTTATTCTTGCTTTTCTCCATCTTCCTTTATTCTCTCTCTTATTGAAGGAGATAGTACAAATGATTTCTGTTAGCAAGGTGCGCTGCCTACATCAGTCCCTAAAAAAAAATAAAAAATAAAAGGCAAAATATTTTATTGGTTAGTTTTTATTTAGATTTTTTTTATTTTCCCAGTTAGGCAGTTTAGAGATGATAAGGATATGCAACCTCATCACAGGCATCTGACATTGCCTCTCTGTTGCTCAGGCCAATTTGTAAGTAATCTTCTATACATTTAACTCTTCTTTGGGTCAAGAAGCTCATCAAATGTTGGCATAAATGCATTTTCTCTCATTTAAGTTTGCATAAATTTCAGAGTAAGTGATTTGAGGAAAGTGTTTCGGTTGGAATTTTTCAAAGTTATTATATATACATATATTAAAAAAAAAAAAAAAAAGGAAAATGATGGCATAGAAGTCATTTACAATTTTTCTTCCTACACCTTAATTTCACTTTCAGAAGGTGTCACCAAATGATTTCTGCAGTAGTAATTTCTTACTGGTGTAGCATTTCATACTTAAGAGATTTCCTGCAAGTTTGCATCATTTTGTGGAGTCTGAACAGACTTTTGCACTAGAATTCCCATAAAGTGATTTCCAGTGCCTTCACTTGTAAGGCATTGTGATGTTGTACAAATTATTTGTAAGGTTTTTATGGATTCTGTAAATTGCAAATAAATATTCTTCAAATGTAAAGACAAAGTTTCTAATACTAATTTCTCATTAAGAAAACAGTTGTACTATCCTGTAGTCACTATTTGATTAAACTTGTCACTGGTTAATGATCACTTAGCTGGGAGGCTTTTGTCGTGCTAACTATTAGCATGGATCCTTCCTTAAACTTCAAACATTTCAGTATGGTGCTATACTTGAGACAATACTGAATTCTTCAAATAGCTCTTGCCAGCCTTTACAGACCAATTTTAAGTGGAATGAAGTTATTAACTGCTAGTTTTTAATCTTCCTTATTTTTTGCTGTGGTTGGTTCAGCAAGTGAGAGCAAGAGACTGCCCTCTATAGAACAAGATCAGCTCCCAAGTTAGGCATTGCCTTCAGAAAGCATCTCCCTCATCCACAGAGGAAGTGTAGAGAAACTAAAATACCATGTGTGACTAGTCTGAATTTCTAGCTCATTAGGAATGCTTAATCATATCAGTATGCTGGAGATTTTTCTGTGATACAAATTCGCCTTCCATCTGCACAACTTTTTCAGCCTTATTTTTTAGTGTTTCAGTTTCTAGTCAAAATATCTCCTCTAATTTAGGAATGTCACAGAAAACTGTTTCTGAATTTGTATTTGAGAAAAATCTGGAGTTCATTTGCATGGGAGGCAATAAAGCACTACATAACCTCTTACAGCATGTTGTTCATTTTAAAATGTGTTTGCAAGGAGCTGGACACTTTCTGTAGCTTACACTTCCAGTTAATAGTATTTTTTGTTAAAACTGCACCTGGAAGTGCCAGTCGAATGAGAGCTGCTTCACATGCAAACAGAAATCTTCTTTGTAGAAACATACTCAGTACTGATGGAAATCAAGCATCACTTGCACTCAGAACTCAAATTTTCTATGATATGATGCATTCTCAATGCAGCCAGTTAGATACTTGTTTTCACTTTTTGTTCATACTTTCTTCAGTGGTTTGCATTACAAGTTTAGCTGTGGAGCAAACATGGAATTTTCTGTTCTGTGGATTCCTTTGAAAGTCTTTAAAATATAAGCCACAAGTTTTATTTCTTGTCTCATATTTATTAAAAGTTTTATTTTACTAAACTGAATAAGCTACAATATCAGTTTTGATTTTCTGCTCTGCTGGTTTCCCTTTTCAGAAATTACTCATTAAAAGCATACTACTTTTATATTTTGGTATCAAAGAAACCAATGAAATGTCATCTTGTATTTTCAGCATAATAATCTTTTTGTCATCTGCAGACTAACTCTTAGTTTTTAGTTGCGTTTGCCAAAAAGGCTGGAATTTCTGGTTGAAAGTGTGGCTTTATAGAATAGCCACTTTATTAAGGTTGGTAGGTTTTGTTTCCTTGTAAGTCAGCTCTGTTCTCTGGAATGTTGCATTTCTAGCTATGGGTGTTTTCATTCTTTCTCTAACTTTAAGTTTTATTTTCATGTCTCTTTTAAAGCTGCACTTTTCCTGCCAAGTCGAGTTCATTTTTGAAAGTATTGTTGCTGTGTCCATGTTCAGTTCTGTCATAAATTTCTTTTTCTCCTAATCCACATTCATGTGATTTTGCTGCATTATTTAGTTGCTTACCACAATTCAGGGACTTATGGTGAAGCTGATTTCACATAAATAAAAGTGGGTTGTTTCCTGAATGGGAACTTCTAAATATCACTGAATGAATCACAGAAATTTCCAACTGGCCATGATTATTATTATTATTTTTTTTTTTTAAGAGCAGACCAGAGATATTTATATCCTTGGAACAGGCAGTTGTGTTGAAATTAAATAAAGCTGGAGGAATGCTATAGAGTTTTGTATGAATATTTTGTTTAAGTATTTATTTAGAAAAGCTTTTGAAGTCATTTGAGGGAGATCAAAATGGATGAACTGAAATTAGTAGCTTCAATGTTTTATAAATAAAAAACGTGTCATTTTGAAACTATTTTTGTTTTCATTCTTTTGTTCTATAGCATTGAAATAGAAGTGGAAATCAAAATAAGATCTTTCAACTAGACCAAAATAAGATGATGTATGGAATTAAAAACTTTTCTTGCTTCACAGTGATCCAGAATAAGCTCATCTTTCATAATCCTTCCTCCAGGTTCTCTCACTCCATAGAGTTGTGTTGTTCTGTTTTCTATCAAGTAACTGTTTCTGGTGGTATTAAATGAAGACCTGTCAAGCTTCTTGGGAGGGAGTGAAATGATGGCACCTCAGATACCCCAGGAAAAAATTGAAATGTAGAAAAATAGCCCTTGTAGGTTGGAAGATGCAAATGGAAACATGCTATTTTGAAATGCTCTATTTCTGTCACCATATAATTAGCACAACGCAAGTGAATATGGATAAAAACCATGGACTCTGTCTTGGTGCTAGTTATAGTGCACTTAAACTGACAAGTCGCATCACTTTGGTCACCCAGTAAGCAGTTATTCACTGCCATTAATGACTTCTGTGGCCAAAACTAATACTGTTTTAGTACCTGAAGCTCATGAAAGTGGAATAATTTGGTCTTCAGGCTGTTGATTCAGTAAAGTAAATTGAGTAATGGATATTCTCTTTTAGGATTTCTTTCATTTTAGGAGGTAACTCAGAACAGGGAACTGTCATGGTTAGATGCAACAATTAGTCCCTCTGAAGTACCTTATGAATCTACAGGCAAATCTTGTTAGATTCAAGTAATTCATAACACTCATTGAAGATTATTGCTCAATAGTCCACTACAGTAACTTTACATAAAATTTGATATTTCACTTGGCTGCATCCAAATGTTTCTTCATCTTAATTGTTTTCATAAAGAACCTACAGAATGCTGTGTTGTTTGTTTGTAGGTACTTACCTAAGTCTCCTTACAAAACTGCTCTATTAAATCTGACCACACTTCAAGTCATCCCATTTAAATCTCTGAAATCTTGGATTGGATTGGATTATTTGGAGAATCTACTTTTATTGCCAAATATCTTAGTGGTGATACAAAGGAGTCCTTGCATCAGGTATTAATTTGTCCTTAAAGAAACCAGAGACATTCCTCAGGTTTTTTTATCATCTAGTTTTCAGGTTCTACTTTCTTATAAATTAATGATGTTAGTTCCTGAAATTATCCATCATAGACTGTGCTATTTTCTTAAGAATTTGTTGGAATTCCCCTTGCTTCCTCAATTTTCAGACACTTGTTTCCCCTTTTCTGAGCATGGAATTTGCTTTATGCTGGTATCATTGATGCTACACTTTGACCTGCTTTTGCTTGATTTGCTGTGCCAAACTTTTTGCACTTACAGATCTTTTTGCAATGGATTTTGATGAGTTTTAGTGTATTTTTAGTTTCAAATGATTTTGCTACATTCAGATCAGTTCAGTGTCTTTGACAGAGCACCTCCATAGAAAGTAATTGAGCCTGGCATGATAAAAATAATTTCAATAAGCACTATGCCATACATACTATTTGTATCAGCAGTTTAGCTTTGATGTTTTATAACTCCAATTAATTAATTTTACAGTCTTTTAAAATATAATTTGTAATTCTGACGGCCATTTTTGAAATAAATACGAACAGAACACCCCCCGAAACTCCCCCAGAATCTAAGAAACCTGCATGAGGTTATCTGAGCCAAGCTAGAGAATCTAGAGATAAATTTTAGAAAACCTTTGAAAAAAAAATAGAAAAAAAAAACAGAAAAAAAAGAAAAAAAAGATGGATTCTACTATTACCCTTCTACATGGTCAGTTCCCTTTTGAAGTGCATGGCAGGCAGTTGTTTCAGTGTCAGACTTCTGCAGAAGAGGAGTCTGCATTCATTGTGCTTAATTGTTCAAGGAGAAGTTTAGGCTATACAGGTCAGAGTATGGTTATTTCTTTCACCTCAGATCTTTTCTACATCTTATAGGACAGGATATGGTAAACAGAAGAAAATATACTATGAAATATGAGACAAACATATCAGGCATTTATGTTATCTATAGATGATGAAAAAAGCTCCTTGGCAGCACTTCCGTTTTCTATTTCAGCTGTTTTTGAAGGTTCATTAATATGAATCTTTCTGTCCCATTTGGCTGACAAATACTAGCGTCTGAATCTTGATGCAATCGACATCTTCTCCTTTTACTAAATCATTCATGAATGTTGCACTACTTTTAGTCTCTTTATTCTGTCAATGACTGTGGTAAAAATAGAAATAGAGCTTTTTGATTTCAGCAATTTGATGCATTCACAGTTGATGCAGATCATTAGCACTTTTAAATGCATAAGGCATGGACCTTATTTTACAGTCTTGGAGCTTTAAACCTTTTGGTAGTGTTTGCGCTCTAATCTTAAAGAAATAACTTCCTCATTTCTTTTTTGTACTGAAGGGAATTAGTCTTTCTACAATAGTAGATGCATACCTATAGAACAGTTATATTTAAATTGGAGAGGATCTCAAAGAACAAAGTTATTAGCCAAAACCACAATCAATTAAAATAATGTATATTATTCTATTCATAGGAAAAATACAATAGTACATGATAATATTTAACACTGTACAGAACACAAACTGACCCACGAACCATAAGGAAAACAATAACTGTGTCCGAACCATCACTTGACTTTCAATTAAAAGATAATGAATTTGTGTTTATAAGTAGTAGAAAGAACTTAATCCTTCAAGACAGATGATGAGTAATAGCTACTGAACTAAAAGTAGGGGAAAACATAAACCAGAATAAATTTCATTGCTGCAAGTAAATCTGTTGCAGTTCACAAATGTTTCTGCAGAACAAAGGGAGAAGAAAAAACAAAGAAACAACAAAAAAAAAACAACTCAGAAGTATTACAATAATACATACCATATTAAAAATTAGAAGGAAAAAAAGATAGCTAGAAGGAAAAGAGTTGTGCTAGAAACAATGAGTCTATGAGCTTCACTAATTTCATTGGGCTGAGCAGGTGAAGAAAAAATATCTCAAAAATATTTATTAACAGAGATTTGGTATTTTCTGCATTACAGGAGCATTAGGAATAAAGCAAGCTGCACTACTGGGGAATTTGTGAGTTATGTATTAGTATATTAATGTATTTGTAAATCTATGCATGGGTTAGACAAGTCTTAAAAAATTTATCTAGGACTTTTCAATAGAGATTCCATTAATGTTACTGAATAAAAATAAATACATAAATACAGCAACAGAGTGATTGCGATCAAATTGCTTAAGAGTATAACAATGTGAAAAGTTAAGTTTAGGGTCAGTTACCTTTTATATGACAACATTATTTTGTCTGACTCTGTTGTTAAGCCACTTTCATGATTGTGTAGAAAATGCAACATGTTGAGTTTCTTTTTTAAATCTGTATTTAGTGTCAAATTTAAAAAGAAAGTCAAGAAAGGGAAATGCTTATATAGCAAGAAAAAGAATTGATAGTGCAGGTTTTTGCTCTTGAAGAACAGGCAGCTGCTCCTCAGTAATTTTTCTTTTTATAGAATTGAAAGAAAAGAGATGAGCAAACTCCAATAGAAAACCTTAATTTGAATGGTGTGAAAGCATCTTTCACATAAGAAGAAGCAAATTGTTTTTTGAAATGTATTTTGTTTACTCCAATTTCCTTTAATGAGAACTTGCCCTTTGACTGAAATTCTATAAAACATTAATGCAGCAGCTTATCTCCTACAGAAAAGGCTGTAATAGTCACATATTTCTGAACTCTAGAGGATCTGATCTAGTTATGGCAACGGAGAGATTCTACTTAGTTTTGGAACCTGCACAGAAATTTAGAGTAGGAAAGCCCATGTATATAGTGATTCTGAAATGAACTTAGGTAACCACAAATTTTGTGGCAGAAAATAAGCGCACTGCTGTCTTGAATCTTCTTTATAGTTTTCTTTGCTCTGTGAGGAGGGGGACTGTTTCACAGCTTTAATACTTTTTTTTTTTTTTTTTTTTTTTTTTTATAACCACTTTTATTAAATGAAAATGTATTGAAAAAAAAAAAAAAGAAAGAAAAAAAAAAAGAAGTGCAGTGGAATGCCATGACATCTTGACAAGGTTTTAAGTATTTAATACTGAAATTGTATGGTTTCTTTTTTTATTTTTTCATGTGGGAATGTAAGAGCACGGATGAAGAGATGTATAAGACATCTTCCTTTTTTTTTTTAGTATTTATTAACTGCAACCTTGGAACACTGGCTTTCTAAGTATATTTTGAAAGAGTTTGCTTGAATTGCACGGTGAATCTGGAGTTCTCTCACAGTACCTCCCCCTAACTTTCTTTCTCACTCAGCCAATTCTCTAAGTCTTGTTTGTTTTCTTACAGTTTACAAACTCAATTATATCCATCTCTGACTACTTTAGTTTCCCACTATAGGAATCATTCCATGATTTTGATTTTGGCACCCTTTTCTATACCTGCTTTGTTTTCACTGTCTCATTTTTGAGATGGAATAGGCAAAAGAGAACTGGAAACTAATAGGCAGGGAGACATCATGGATCTAAATAGTGTGCCATAAGGACATTGTGTGCTTTCTATTTCGTGTTGTGGTGTTTTTCTAGAAATTCTTAATATTTGCTGAAGTGTTTGGCTAATGCTGAATGTCAGTAGGTTGTTGCGGAAGCTAATTGTCATAACTACAATCTTTCCTGGTACTTGGTGTTTAAGAGCACATCTTGGTATATACCTAAATAAAGCTGTATGTTTTCTTTTGGTTTTACTGCATGGACGTTATTTCCTGTGTCCAAATGCTATCAATGTGCATTGGATGTGTCCATCTTTAACTTATTAATGTGCCTGTAGAACATAAAAATATTTATGGTGCAATTTGATGCCTTGTATGGACAGAGAAATCTGCAGGGATTATGGTTTTCACAGTTTCTAGAGATCTGAAAAAGATGTGTGGAAATGAAAATGTTTCTGATGTAGTTTATGGTGCTAAATGAAATGCTGATTTTTTTTTTTTTCTTATTTAGTTGTTAGCAAATAAGTTAGGGAAAAAAAACCCACACAACTGGTGCAGAAAATCTCTGCTGTTAAAAGGCAGTTACTAGCAAATATGTTCTCACCTACTACAGTCTTAATTCTGAAAGCGGTAGCTAAAAACTGCATATAGCTTTGAACTCAAGTGTTAATAACAACTGAGATGGTAAAATGTAATTATTGCATCTTGTTATACTATCACCTGTGCAGCTGCGAGGTGTAGACTGAATATTTTGTCCCGTTCAATTAGAAGATAAAAGTAGCATTGCAGAACGAAGTCTGTTAAATGAGAATTTAAATGACTGCAGCTGAGATAGCAATTGTGAAATCTTCTCATATTCTAGTCAACAAATCATTTCATGATTATCAAAGCTTGATTTTTCTGGACATAAGTCACCAAAGCTGGCAGTTGGGTGCTATCTTCAGGGAGTGTTTGGCTTGTCAGGCTTGTGAACAATTCCATAATGCTCCATGAGGAGTGATAGTCACGGGAACAGAGCTGTCCTGGAGAATGGAGCAAAGGAAAACTTCCCATTCTGTTGCCAATGAAGTCCCTCTGCACTCCTCTTGGTGCTTGTGAAGCGTCTTAGCTAGTCTCTGGCCAGTACTCAGCCAGCAAGGGAAAACCTGTCTACTTTATTTGCAAATGGTTTTTGTGGGGCTGCAGCACCTTCTTTTTTGGAGCTAAGTGGTAGGGGATGACATGTTCTGCTGTTGTCTGGAAGAGAAATCAGTTACGGTGATTGTTACTGATCTTTGTGTAGTAAGAGTTTATTTTTTCACCATCTTAAGACTTTTATGTAGACTGAACTTCTGAAGGCACCCACTTGTTCTATGATTATTACTGAGATAAAGCAATCAATAGAGTTCACAGGAGTTTGAGATTTGCAAGTTCAGAAATGAAAATTCAAATTTTGCTTGGAACTCCAAAATTTTAGCCATGTTTCAGATGACGTTTTCTGTGTTTACTCTATTTTACTGAAGTAGATTTCTGATAAAGTGAAAACTTAATTGTAGTGAATTAATTTAGAACACCACATAGGTCTCTATGAGGAAAAAAAAATCCATGCTTTTCTGTTATAATTTTTTACACTAGCCTTCTTTGTATCACAAGCTGTTTAATCCAGTAATCCTCAAAACACATGTGTAGATTCAGACTTAAGAATGTAGGTACTTCTCACATTGTGATTTATAATTTGAAAACAATTATAATTTTAGCCTCGTCTTTGATACAGTCTGGTAAGTTTCTGACATTGCTGTAGAGTTAATATCAGTCTTTGATAACTGCAGTCTCTCTTGTAATAGTCACAGACCAACTGAGGCTGGAAAACACATTCAGAGATCGCTCAAAACAGGTTCAGCTAAAGCCAGCTGCCCATGTCCTGGTGACTTTTAAGATGTCTAAGGAGGAGATTCCACAGCCTCATTAGGCACAGCGTAGAAGTTCTTCCCAATGCTCAGATGGAATCTCTTGGGTTCCAGTTTGTCCTCTGCTTCCTGTGAGAGATGTTCCAGTCACTAGTTGTCTTTGCTGCTCTTTGCTAGACTCATTCAACAAAGCTCATATCTTTCTTGTAACCTACTTTCTTCACGAAAATATTCTCTTCACCATCTTCTTTGACATTTAAGTGGCATATTCTAATGAGTTCTCTTTCAAACTGTCATTTCTTTATTACAGTGCAATACTAGAACCTGTACTACTTTTTACTTTGGTGCTGATTGATGCATAAATTTGGATTCTCCTTTCTATGATTCTGCAAATTCACATGAAGTAAAATGAAAAAGTTCTGGTCTTGAAATTAGGGTAGGTCAGTTATGCTTCATGTCAACCAAGCCTCAACAGTCCAGAACTGAAACTTAGTGTCTTTTAATTGCCTTAAACAAAGAAATTTGACAGTTCTACCTAATTAGCGTCAGCCCAAAGAAAGCAATGCTGTCCTATATAAAACTATGCAGCAATGCTTTAATCTATCAGAGACCAGCCTCCTTTACTTCAGAATTGCCTTCTGAATCCCTCCCACTCTTACATGCAAAACAACACTCATACTCCCCAGCAACCCCGCTTCTGATTCCCTGTGTTACTGCTTCTTTATTACATAGCTGGTTGTTGCTTCTTGAGTCTGAGGCACTCTCATTTTGAAGCTTTTGTGTTTAACAATAGAACTTATTAGCTCAAAATATCATTAAAAGCTATCAATTGAATTAAAAAGTAATATTTTTCTTTATTCAAAACTAGACTACAATTTCACTGGCTTCAGAAATTAGTAAGCATAAACTCTAAAAACAGTAATACAAACTCCAAATTGTAGTCCATAATATGTCACTATTTTGTATGAATAGGAAAAGAGTGAGCGTCATGTATAGCCTGGCATTGAATTTCTTGAATTGTCTTCTGACTATTTGATACAGTTGTTTATCATGCAGCAGACTGCATTTCATTACTTGATTTCTTTTTCTTTCTCTTTTATTTATTTGTTTTATATATGGCATTAGCTGATGAATATAAAGTAAATATTGAAAAGAAAATCATATTTAGAAAATTTGTCTTGCTCTTATGTGGGATATTGAAAAAATCTAATACACTGAATACTGAAATATTATTTGAGGATTAGTTTTGGAACGCAAGGCAGCAATGAAAATTTGGTATTTTTATCTCATGCACTTTATCCTCATTTTAGAAATTAAATAATATTGACCTTCAGGACAGAAAACTTCAAGTGTAGCAGATGTACTTTGAAGTATGTTTCCCAGTATCCTTGTATCAATGTGGAAAAAAAAGATTGTAAACTACTCTCTGTAAACACTGCTTTGTTACTGTCACTTTCTGGAACTTCCTTCTTTCAATTAGTAAAGCAGAAGCCTAACTTTACTAATATGTCTAGCATTTATTTCTTATTTATTTTCTTTATTACTGTCACATCTTGGTGGCAGTGTCCTCCTCCTGCGTGATTTATTCTGATCAACTACCGGCAGGATGATGCTATGAACAGATATGTAAAGTAAAATAGAAATGGGTTTCAGACACTGTGTTAACTCAAGAAATAAATGCACAGTAATCTCTTCTGTTTCTGCAAGCTTGTGACTAATACTGTAACTGCTGCAGTACTCACAGTCTTCCACTCCAACACCTTCTACCAGAAGAGTGGAAACCACTCAGAAAGATTGGAGTTGGAAATCTACCCAAATGGAAAGTGAATTTACAACAAAATTCTCTTTCCAGAAAAAGCTGTAACTTCTCTCAGTATCCCTTCAGCATGTGTAATATGTCTGCAACAGCAATCAGGTGGAAAGGTCTGAAACTCTTTTACATTTGGTATTTCAAATCTCTATGGATATACAACAGATTAGTAAATTAAAAACACTATAAGCGTAATACAGACATTGTATTGCTGTTTGAAATTCTCTTCTTAATTATTAAGAAACTTCATTCCACATCACTCTTTCAACAACTCTGTTTTAAGGCCAGGTTGGATGGGGCCCTGGGCAGCCTGGTCTCCAGATCTGGAGGTTGGTGAACTCTGCCTGTGGCAGGTAGGTTGGAACTTAATGATCCTTTGGGTCGCTTCCAACCCAAGCCACTCTATGATTCTATGTATTACAAAAGTTATTAAAGATCAGGGGAAACAAAGGGCTCAAATAGTTGACCCGCAACCACAACCTGAGAAGGGGATCAGCGCAGTCGTTTCACCATCAGCTACCCTTAAGCTGAGACAGCTAACGATAAAAAAAAAAAAATAATCTAGATTTACCTTAATGAAATATTAAATATAGAAGCAAAAACAATGAATTAAAATAAGATGTTATATTAAATTCACAGGTAGAATTGATGACTATTCTGTGACTATTGGTTTTATCCCCTGAGATATGAGATATAATCTTCCCAGAAGGCTGTTATCTTCATATTGCATAAATTTTCCTGCTGACTTTTCTGTAGAGATCTGCCTGTCTTTTCTTCCTGGAAGCAGTATCTTCTCTCCGCAGCATTCCTGTCCTGAATTTGTCTTCCTAAGGGGATTTCCCCCACAATGGATTCCAATGAACCATAGTCTTTGCTATCTTTCTTTCTGTTTTGATTGTTTTTTGTTGTTGCTGTCTTTTGTCTTGTAAATTTAATGGCCCTTCTGTACCTTCCTTTTCTTGGTTTAGAACAAGATACAAAAGTCAGTATGACTTCACCCTGCAACTATCTTTTTTTTTTTTTTTTTTAGGTACTCTCTGATCTCTCTATCTTAGACATATAAAAAAAAAAAGAAGAAAAAAATATGGTTCAAATATCCTAGGAATGCTGTGACTTAGATAATTGTGGAGCAGGGAATGGCACAGCTATTTGACGACTGTCAGCATGCAGTTTTTCTCACACACAATTTCCTACTGTGAGACAGTCTACATTAGCTCAGTCACCCTAGGATGGTTTTGGTGTGTTACAGACTTGAGCTGGAAGTGCTGTCTGGCTCTGCACTGTGTGTTCAAAATTAATTTGTTGTTCTTATGCACGCTGCCCATGCTTAACCTAATTCATATAACTTATTACCCTATACCTCACCTCCTATTTTTGTACACAAGTGTGGTTATTTTCTATACAAATATGCACAGGTCATTATGAATCAGACCAAAATCTTTCAAATTTAAGTCTAATAAAAAATGTAAATCTATGTTAACAATTTTGTGGCATACATTGAAAATCAGCCTGGTCTTCTTTTTCTTTTTGTAATCCAATCTCATTATTTTTTACTGTCACTTTTCAGTGTTGATGCTCATTCTGGCATAGTAGCAATTCCATAGTGGTGTATTCCATGAAGTTGAAATATCTTGTTTCAAAGTACCAAAAAAAAAAAAAAAAAAGGCAAAAATTATAGCAAAGTATTTATATTTTTTACAGCCAGCACACTATCATCTGTTATTTATGCTAATAGCAGAGCAGGGTTTTCATGGAAACTAGATTTTTAATATGAGCTAAAAGAAGTCTAGGAAGAAGAGTGGTTTGGTAACATTTGCAGTATAACAATTCTAGAGGATTTTGAGTATCTGCAGTGGAACATACAGGAAGTCACATCCTAGTCCTATCATAGTTTATATACATACAAGAAGTCACATGCTAATCCTATCATAGTTTATATACATATATATATATATATATATGTTTACAAAGTAAATGATAAGTAAATCACAGAATCATAGAATGGCTTAGGTTGGAGAAGACCTTAAAGACAATATAGTTCCAACCCCCCTGGCATGGGCAGAGCGGCCAACCACTAGATCAGGCTGCCCAAGATTCCATCCATTCTGGCCTTGAATACCTCCAGAGGAAAATCTGAGTTCTTACAGTTGCATAGAAGTCAGTGATGTGATGATATTTTACCCCTCTTCTGACTTTGGTAGAAAGTATGGACCAGAAACACTGAATATCATTAGTGAAAATAACTCTCCCTCACCTAATCTTCCAGAATTGTTAAATTAAGAATCTGCCTAGCTTCTCAGAATGCTTCCTTATTATAAATAGCACTTTACTGCAGCGAAGAAAAAGCAAGTAGCAATCATGTCTTGGGAGAGCATTTGAATTTCAAGATAAGACTAGCCTTGTTATCAGTTTCCATTTGCTTTGAAGAAAGTACAAGGCATGCTTCAGTGCTTCAGTGAAGAAAAATTCTTTTCAGTTCACAATTTTCTGAGGTGGTTTTTAGAAAATTTCTTGAATTGTTTTCAGAAAGCCCTTGTTAATGCATTCAGTGCTATTCAGATTTTTCTGAGTCCTTGTTATTTGAAAACACGGAATTTCACAGCATCCTAAAGAATCTCCAAAATTCACCAGAAGAGTTCCTTCTCCAGTACACACCCAGCAGTTTTTCATTCAAGTAACTCAAATTCAGGATTATCATGGCACGTATTGATTTAAAGGTCTAATTTTAAGAATTACAATTCTTTGAGCTGGTTTAGAAAACAATTCAGCTGAAACTGAAAATAATTTGACTTCTGAATCTGAAGAGTTCACCTCGTCTGCTACTCAGTGTCATTATGACCAAGAATGTCATGTCTTCTCAAAAGCTTTGAAAATCCTCTGTATTTTCTCCTGTGGTCTTAGGCACAAGTACATTGGTGAAAAGTGCATCATAATATTTGCTTAATCAATGTGCCTGTTAAAAATGGCTCATCTGTGCCTGTATAAATACCTAAAAAGATGTTAAGTAGGGCCCTTTAGAATGTCGTGCATCCTGTATCTAGAAAGTAAAATTTGCAAATTAGAATCACATATGAAGGCCTAACAGAAAACAAAATTAGGCACTGGCACAGAGTGGTCACTTAAACTTCAGTGTCACTTGGAACATTTAACTGAAACTTGTCCAGTTCCATTAGAAAGTGGGTGAAGTTGGATGCAGTACAGATGATCTGACAAGTTCATGTTGTTTCTTTTATTTTAAAATTTCAGTAGTCATCAGCCAGTTTAAAATGTGATGCACATTGTTATATTTTGGGGAAAAAAAAACACGTGTATTCATAAAAGTCTAAATTATGCAGAAACTGAAGACTGTCTACTACTGGCTCTTCTTTTACTCTGGGATATTCTTTTGCTTGGGGGTCTTGGTAACAGTGAAAAAATGACAGATTAGAAGGTAGAGGCAGGATATTAAAAATTTGAAAGTAAGCAAAATACTATTCTGCATAGCTGTAAGAGTTCAAATGCTAATGTGAATTCTGCTTCTTGACATAACAGACAAAAGGGTAAAATCACAGCTTGAGGTGATTAACAAAAATATTGTTTTTTCTAGAAAGTTTATGAGCTCTAAATGAAACCATTACCTGAAAATTAATCTTACATTAAAATACATCTCTCTCTCATGATGTTATATAAAACTTTATTAAAATATTAGAGAAAGACTGAAATGGCTGCCTCTGGAATATGGACACGTGGAGACCAAGCTGCAAGGGAGCTTTACTCTCCCATATACCTACTTTTCTGAACAAGCAAGCCTACTCCTGCATTTTTGAAATGTCCCTCATGGACCAAGTGCCACTGGTTAATCCCATCACTCTCAGTTTTGTCCTCAGCAGAAGCAGGAGGACATCCTGTGGCATTGAGGGACATGGGTTTAGTGGATGTAGTGGGGTTGTAGGCAGCTGGACTTGGATGACCTTACGGGTTTCTTTTGGATCTTAACCATTTTTTGATTCTACAATTCTGTGATAGAAAACATCCAGAATCTCAGCATGGTTGAGGCAGGCAGGTCCCTCTGCACCCATTTGGTCCTAACTCAGCTCCAGCAGGACCACCCAGAGCAGGGTCCCCAGGCCTATGGCCAGGCAGCTTCTGGAGTTCTCTGAGGATGAGATTCCACAGCCTCTAGTCAGCCAGTGCTTGGTCATCCACACAGCACAGAAGTGCTCCTGGTGCTCAGAGAGAACCTCCTGTGTTTCAGTTTGCTACCTCTTCTTCTAGCACTAAGTGCTACTGGAAAGAATCTGTCTGTCCACTTTGCACCTCCCCTTCAGGTATGAAATTGGTAGGATGTTGGTAAGGTCCCCTTGTGCCTCCTCTTCTCCAGGCTGAATAGTCCTAGCTTTCTCAGACTCCCCTCACTGGGGAGGTGCTGCAATCCATTCATCTTTGTTGCCCTTCGTGGGACTCTATACAGTATGTCCATGTTTCTTTTGTACTGGGGATTCCAGAACTGTACAAACTATTGTGGCCCGATCAGTGCTGAGTGAAGGGATTGCCATCCTTGATCTATTGATGGCAATACTTGGCCAAATGCAGCTCAGGATACCACTTTTCTTTTCTGACAGGGCATACTGCTAATTCATGTTGTATTTATCATTAATAAACAGGGTATATAACTGCATAGCTGCCATTAAATGTGTTTAGATACTTATTCCTAAAAAATCAGGTATTATTTTAGTGAGTCAGGGGAATGGGACTAGATGGTCCTCACAGGTTCCTTCTAATTCTGAGGATTCTATGATTCTGATTCTATGATAGATACTGCCAAGACTGAAAGACTACAAGTTGTACCACTAGTAGCTTAGTTTGTAGAAGGTATGCACAATCATATAGTAGTAAAATCTTCTTTGAGCATGTATCCATATGACAGTGTCTGCTGAAACACACCACTGACAGAATAAAAATCAGATAAGTAAATATGTTTAATACTTATTATGTTTTCTAACTATACAGTCTTGGCTGCATTAAAATAGTTGGAATTAAGCAGCGAGATTGATTTAGGAACAGTGATTTCTATAGTGTGTATCATAAGTTTGGATATTTCAGGAATAATGTCTGTATGTGCCCTCGCTGTTTTTCTGTTAACATATCAACATCTATTGCAATGAGCAAAACCTGGTTATGGGTAGCCTTGGAAAATGAGGGGAGGCTTTGTAAAGAGAGAGCTTGGGTGGGGAAGAAGAGGGGAAAGTAAGATTCTCCAAACAAGCCTTTTGACAAATGACAAAATCACAATGATAAAGGGGCTGTCAGTAAATGACAAACATAACAACATCTTTTAGTGTCCATTTACGACTTTCCAGACATCTTTTAACCTACCAGCCATTGTTACAAATTAAAGACTAACAATTAATTCTGCCTCTTAGTGAAAACTTTGTGCCACAAGAAATATCAGCATGTTCAAGAATATGTTTTATGGGTACAAAACATTTATTTCAGACAAGTGCAAAAGAGGGCTCTGAGTGAGAGCTAAGCTATTAGAGATATTCTTTGCCAAACATATTGCTTATGATTAAAAAGGAGTTAAAATCATTGTTGCCTAACAAACCGGTAGTCAATAGGCTCCCAGGGAAAGGAAAAATGGAAAAATGTAAATACTGAGGTAAGAAAATCTAAAAAAAAAAATAAATAGAAAAGGTGAAGCAATCCTTATATCCTATGAGCTATTCATTTTAGTTTCTAAAACTTGAAATTTCACAACTCTTAATGGTATTTTAATGCATAGTTTGAAGGTACTGCACCATTGGTAATTAGCAACCAGCTAATGTGCCAGAATGTGCATTAATAGGGATGACATTTGCACTAGAAACTTACCTAAATGCAGCTGTTACTTATTGACTCAGGTCCTTAATTTCCACATGGTCTGGCAACCTCAAACTACGTAGCTTGTCTGCTCCTCAATTCTTTACAGAAAGAAAAGAGCTGCTTTATAATTTTCTCCTTATCATCCACTAGCAATACAGAGGGCATCAATACTACTACATCATTTAACGCATGCAAGTGACTGTAATCTGACTGGTTCAGTGCATTAAGAAAATGCATTGCAGCCCCGTGCATTAACCTTTTCAGGGATATATAAATCCTTACATTAAGAGGATGTAAGGAGAACGTTAGAAGAGGGAAAGAAAGAAAGGAAAAAAAAAACAAAAAAACCACCTTCTTTTAAACACTAAAAATATTTTGAATATTAAAATGTAGGTTAAAATAGTTACATTTTAGAAAGGTATGCATTCTGGAGATGGATAATCTGCTTTAATCGGAACGTTATATATTTACATTTTGTAGTCTTCCAGGAAATTTCATGCCTGCAACAATTGGTTATTTGTAAGTGTAATATTAATAGATATCCATTAATACTTTAATCCTGTAGACGTAAGTGAATATTTCATTATTTTCCTATGAAATCAAGTATATAATATCACATTTTGTTCATTTATTTCTCTAAGACATTGGTAATGTTCTTGCTTACATCATTACATAATATGGCTGGTGACTTCCAGGAAAAGCACCACACATTTCTTTTTGTGTGTGTGTGCAGTCTTTTCAGGTTGGATGTTGCAGGTAGAGCAGAATCCATGCACTGAGTGTTTCAGTCATGATGCAGCACAAACAGCAGGCATAGGGCAATGCTCAGTGCTCACTGTTTTTGCACTTTAATGACAACAGATGGGTGTTTACAATGTTTGTAACACGCCCTCTGTCTGTTATATACATATATATTCATTTTAAATTATCAGTAGCTAATGACAACACAGATAAGGATCTGTCTCTGATAAATATCAGGAGCAGTACATATCCTGTATGCATCACACTTCCAGGCTAAATCCAAACCTTTAACATGGCTCAGACTGTCATTTTTTTGACAGAAAAATTTCCCGCATCATAAGATGCCTGAAAGTTAAATGTACTGTTCCCGTCAGAGTGTTTTATGCCAAAGAATATGAAGTCATGGGAAATGTGGTATGTTGTGAAATAACATATATTTTGTTACATTTGTTGAAAATCTCAAATACGCTGTAGGCACTGAGGAAATAAAATCACAGAAGTTCCCCTGCTAAGAATGGAGCTTGCAGTTTATGGACAGTGTATTGCCTCAGCCTTAGCTGATAGCCACTATTACTTTTGTCCACTCAGTTTAGTGGCAATTTATTTTAAAAGCAAACAAGAATGAGAAGGAGAGTAGGGAGGATGGAAAAGCCTATTCTGCTACCACATAAACACCAAAAAAGCACTGATTGTACTGAAACTGTGTGTATGCGTGTGTGCAATTTACACATGCTTATCATTTTTGGATTTCCTATTTTTTAATTAAAGATCTGGTTGTGTTTATTGTTGGCCTAACATGACATTACATCCTATGCAGGCCTGATGGCAGCTCAGTAGGCTGCCACTGACACTGCAATAGAGCAAATGCCAACTCATGCCTGCAGGCAGATGGGGTAGTGGTAATTCCAAACCATTTAAACAAAAAACTTCTCTTGCACCATCAGATAGAAACATATTAAAGAAAATTTATCTTTTTTTACATTCAGATTAACGTGCTCTGTAAGACCAATTACATTGGGTAATATGTTCAAACAAATATCCAGTAATTAGGGCATTTTTTGTTGAGGCTGTCTGCTGTGACTTCTGATTATATTTAGGCCATTTTGTTAGCAATCGTCTTTATTCTTCTTGTAGACAAAAACTGGTAGCTAAGATAAATGTTTGACACGTTCTTTTGTGGTTTCTTTTTTCTTTAATCAGTTTTATATATATATAAAATATACATATATATACAGTCAGAGAGAAACCAGTTATTGCTCACTAGGTACTTTTAAACTGAGGGAAGTTAACATCTGTTCTTAGCATTGTTCTTCTGTCATGTTTCATTTGGAATAGACTGACTTTTCCAATAAATAAAAAAATACACACTAAAACAAAACTTGCTTTTCTGCTTCTGATCAAGGGGATTGTACCCTTGCTTTGCTGAGATGCAGTAGCACCTTCTGTATATTTGTAACTGCGCTCATCTGTTCACATCATTTTGGGCCTTCTACATTAAAACAATTTTTCAGACTTTTATGATGCTGCTCATCTGAAACATGCTGCTTTTGTATATTTTCTGTGTATTAGTAAGCACTTGGTTCTTGTAAAGTAGTTTGTCTTATCCAGCTACACAGAAAAAGAAAACTAGTAATGGAAAATTTGCTGAATTCTGGCAAAAGTTCAAGAAAGGTGTAGATAATTAGAAACAGAGATTGCCCAGGGTTGTAAATTGCGCATTCGGTGTAGGCTTCTACTGTTGGAAGAAGACAAATTATAATTTTTCATATAAACTAACGAGGCTTGCAAATCTTGCTTCATATACTGCCAAAATAATTGTGCTTATAAATAAGAGTGATAAAAATACACATTTTTCATACTTGTCATCTAAATTTCATGATGCAATATTTGACATTTCGCTGGTTGCACTGCATACAACTTACATAACAAGAAAAATTGCAAAAAATATAAGTTAATATGTAAAAATGGAAAAGTAGAAAATTGATGGGTTTTTCTGTTGTTTTTTTTTTCCTCCTTCACAGAATATCAGGTGTAGATTGGAATCAGTTGAAATAACTTCTTATTCGGCTTTCTATTTTTGTTCATTTAATAGTTTATCTCTCTATTTTAGTTAATTTCTAGAAAAAAGTGCAAGGCTTGCTTCTGACATCTAAGGTATCACCTGAGGTGATGGCAATGTGTATGGCATATTAAATAGGGCATAAGGATACAACAAATTTTCAGACTGGATTTCTTGTAAGAATATAGAATCAGATGCCTGATAATTCAGGCATCTCTAAATACATTGTCTTTGCTCTACAGCTTAATTGAAGTGTGGTTCCCTAAACTGGACCAATGTTCTTTTCTGAAAAAATACTCCTTTCCCTCCTTCCCCATGGTGTGTTTGTGTAGGTGACTATTTGTGCCTGTAAATATAACAGCTTGCCCATATTCTGCTGAGTTCCTGATTTTCAAGTTATTTTTTCAGATTGTGAAGATTTTTCATGTCCTAATTTTAACCTTTAATTTACTCACTGCCCACCTCTACTCATCTCTGTCTGCTGACAACATGGTATATGTTCAAATTCTATTCAGTTAAAGAAATAATTCCACACTCAGAAAAATACAGTGGTGGATTAAAAAGACCAAACATAGTTGTGTCATGAAAAGAAACAGAAATCTCCAGAAGAATCAACACCTGATCTTGCTGTGCTTAAAGGTACCATGTTAGGTTGATACCCTGAGTTAGGTTTGGGTACCAGTAAGTGCCATCTAGGAAATTTTCTTCAATTTGCTGACAAAAGCAAGTCAGGAATTTGAAACACTTAAAAGTGGGAATAAAAATGCCAACAGGCAGCAAGAAACACACTGGCTTTTGAAGTAATTTGGGTGAATGTCCTTGAGGAGCCAGGAAAATAGCAAATTCATTAGCTTTTTTGGCTCTGCTGTTGCATGTTCAGGTAGTTAGTACAACCTGAGCCATCAAAGACTGCCTGACTTTTGCCCTTGTCATTACTTTCCTGAAGGAAACAGTATAATAAAGCCTGCAGATTTAGATAAGCTCTGACCAACAGAACAAATCCAAGGGGAGGTATGAAGCGGGAGAGGGATACGCACTCTACCTCTAGAAAGCCTATGTCTGTAGTTGAGTAAAACACTTGAAGTTTGTCTGTTCAGAGCAGTGAAGATTATTTCAGTCCAAAAAAATTGATCTGCAAAGAAAGGCCAAAGAAATTGAAATTATTCAAGGAGGGTGAGAAGGAAGAATGATCTTAAGTTTCAATCACAGAGGAGGTGAATGCAAGGAGGTGAATGTGAAGAGGAAGACAGAGGCAGGACCTCACCTTTTCTTTCACTGTAATGCAAAAGGTTCAGCTCATGACTTTTGAAAAATCTTTCCTCCTTGAATATGCTTGACAGGTTATCTAGTCAAATTGGCCTACCAAAGCTGATTAAATCCTTTCAGTCCACTGTAGGATTATCTGACTTGGCTCCTGTTACAACATTCTCTCATACCTGACTTCATTTCCTGGATCATTTTTGCTGTTGTATGTTTATATGCTTTTCTTCATCTCCTTTTCTTCTGTGTATGCAATGACTTTTTTTTCATCATGGAAAAATACTTTTTAAACCTCTAACCTCATTTAGCAGGAAGCCTCCAGCCACTGATTAATCTTCTCAAATTATTTTTTCTATCTTCTCAGCCAGTTCTGCTTTGTGTGCTACACCAAGTTCCAATTCGCAGTAGGAAACTACAAATAAATTTATCTTGTCAAAACAATAAGGTCTTTACTCCATCTTTATCCTTTTATAGCATTTGTAAAAGAGCTTTCTATTCTTCTGATGTTACCCTGCTTCTTTGGTTAAGGTTTTATTGCTTCTTCCTATGTCTCATTTGGTGAGTATAGTTCTATTCCTGCAATGCATGAAATTTGTCTGATTTTTAAATATTTTTCAGGTGAGGTTATTTGGTTAATGGCTAAATTTCTCTCTTCTGTCAGAATAACTAGTTAACTGATCAACTTAGCTCACCCAAAGCAACAGAAAACCATTTACAATATGAAACAAGTTATGTAAACTTTATGAGATAATGCAATTATGGAATAGTGAATACATCTATTTGTCTGATATAGGAAGGCTTTGAACACACAGCGCTAAAGTCGTAGAAACCAAATTGTTATGAGATCTCTGTGTATAGCTAATTGGTGTGTCTCTATTTAACTTGGTATGCTGCCAGGATGGACACCTCTGTGGATACATGTGCTTGAACTGCTGTAATATTAGAATCATATAATTGTTTGAGTCGGAAGGGGCCTTTAGAGGTCATCTAGTCCAACTTCCCTCCAATGAACAGGGACACACACAGCTAGATCAGGTTGCTTACAGACCTATCCAGCCTGACCTTGAGTGTCTTCAAGGATGGGGCTTCCACCACCTCTCTAAGCAACCTGTTCCAGTGCCTCACCACCCTTAATGTAAAAAATGTTTCCTTATATCCGGTCTAAACCTCCCCTCCTTTAGTTTGAAACCATTTCCCCTTGTGCTGTCACAAACTGACCCTGCTAAAGAGTCTGTTACCTTTTTTCTTATATTCTCTCTTTAGGTACCTCCTGGACAGGTGCTGAATTAGGCCAAGAGTTATTCCTTACCATGTGACACCATGCAGAAGGTTATAAACCTGTGCAAAGTTGGCTGAGGGGCAGCTGCTGCTTAGATTTTGCTGGGCATTGGTTGGCAGGCATTGTGACCTTACAATGCTAGCAGCCTGTTGGTTGGTGGGCAGCTGTATTGTTAGCTTGGCATCAGTCAACAGGTGGCAAGTAATTGTACTGCAGATATAATATATGTTGTTGTCAGTGCATTTTTTTTTGTTTCTTTTTTCCTTTTCTGGCTTATTTCTAGTTCTTTCCCTCATGCCACTAGAGGGAGGAGTGAGTCAAAGGCTGTTTGGTGCTGTGCTAGCTGATGGGTTAAACCACAATTCGGATGCAGTACTCCAGGCGAGCTCTCACCAAGTCAGAGTGGAGGGTTCACCTCCCTCACCCTGCTGGCCATGCTTTTGATCTCATAACCAGTTCTTCAACCATCAAACGGTCCACTGTCAAATCCATATCTTTTCACATTGGAGAAAAGGATGTTATGAAGGATTGTGTCAAAGGCCTTTCTGAAGTTCAGAAGACATCAGTGGCTCTTGTCCACTGATGCAATGACACGATCATAGAAGGCCACTAGGTTGGTTAGGCAGGACTTGCCCTTTGTGAAGACATAATGGTTGTTTCATATAACCTCCCTCTCTTCCATGTGCCTTAGCATAGCTTCCAGAAAGATCTGCTCCATTATCTTTCCCAGAACAGAGATAAAAATGACAGGTTGGTAGTTCCTATCCTTAAAAATGCCTGCGAGAATACCTTCTTTCCAGTCACCAGGGACCTTTTCCTGTATTGTGAATGTAGTGTGGTTATGATGGTAGCCTGTGTGGTGGGAGAGGAAGTTGTGAATGCCTAGAACTAAAAAGTAGAATACATCCTGGAAATTCTGGCCACTAGACTTTCATTCAGAGGGTAGGCATAATCCTGACAGAAAGGCAGTTTCATACTTCCTTGTACTCATGGGCTAATGACTGATACACAAATGCATGTCCTGAGGCATCTGACTCTCCTCATATAGTCTCTATCAACAGCCGAAGGCCATAAATATATTCTGGACCATATATCTGCAAAACAGGATTAGGAACTAACAACCTGACGGTGTATGTGCCTGTTACTCTTGCATTTCTCTGCTGAAAACAGTGCTCCTGAGGACGCTGCAAATGAGGAGAAGCAGTGAATGAGGTTCTTCCACTTTGTTGTGATTTCTAACTACAACAGCAGAGCATATAGGACTGATAGATTTGCTTCGAAATGACAATAATTTTGTGTTTGAATCTGACAAGAGCTATTGACAGATCTGAGGGTTGGGGGAGGTGTGAAGAAGTCAGGTTTCGTTTGTCAGCCTTGCAGAGTTGAACCTGTTGCTTTGGTGAGCTCACAAATAGGGTAACCATCCACTGAGAGAGTTCTCATTTAAGAGAAGTCTCCAAAACCTAGTTAAGTAATTAGGGATATAAGGATTAACTTGAAATTGAATTAACATTATTTAATGAAAAAATGGAAAAAAAAAAAACAACATGCTTTTTTCAGGAGTTGACATTAAGTTTGTAATTGGTAACTGCTCTAAAATCATAAAACTATATTCACACTAACTTGTTAATTAGGGACTTATTCTTAGTAAGTGATTAACAAACTTGAGCCATCACCCTAGTCAGTGGGTATCGTTTTTTACACAAACTCCCTCATTTTTAGCCCCAGCTTGTCAGCTGCTACTGGTCCTGGAGACATGAACTGAACAGAGATGTCAGCCCTCAAGATTCACTTGCAACATTTGTGATATTTTGTGTCTTAATGCTTCAGTTCCTGCATTGTTGTTATTATTCAGGAAACTCCATTCCCCCTACAAAGATGAATTCTCAGTTGTGTATTGGTTTGCGGGTTTTTGGTTTTTTTTTCCCCAAATGTCTTATTTTCCCACATGGAGAGAAAATAAGAGAATGTCACTGTGATTTCTTTTCATTCTTATTTCATTGGAGGAAGTGAACAAGTTTTTTAAAATATTCATTGTTGGTAGTATTGTAAATAGTATTGACAATTTGTTTTCTTTATCTATTTATCTCCATCAGCAAGATCAGACAAAATTAAATATGCTAACTACTAAAATGGATTTCTTTAGATAACACATGTTAATTTTAAATATCTTTATTCAGTGTAAGACAAGATTAATTGCAGGTAAACTATTGAGAAGAAACATTTTGATGTAGCTATGTGGAATCTGTGATGTGTTTCCAGTAGACAGATTCCCTGTGTTTGAAAGCCCTTCTGAACTGTGTCTGGAAATAGTTTGGTGGCATTATGCTGGATCAGTGCCACATCTCATTATGCCATTCAGGAGGAGCGTAGCTATCCGCAAGGTTAGCTATGTTTCTCCAGCCAAAGGGCCCCCAGGAAGTAGTGACAGCCTTCAAATTACGTGAACTCACAGGACCATAGCTGTCTGGTTCTTAAACAGTTATGTAATAAAAAATCTCAGAAGCATGTTTGGCACATGAAATATTATTAGCAGGATATTTCTACCAACCCTAAAACCTTACAAGTTATTCAGCTATTGCTTTATTATTATTACTGTGTAGGTCTAGGGTGGTTGTCATTAGCTTAAACTGCAAGATAATACAAGCCTGCTCTTCTACTGCACTATTAGTATTTCCATTCTGGTGTCTCTGAACGTCTGCATCATTGTACTACATGAGTGCATTTGTCATACTTAAAAATAGAATCAATAACCATCTTCCTTCTCTTCCTTTCATTTTACAACTGCTGTAGCAGTTATATTTCCTGTCTCAATAGCACTTATAAAGCAATTAGGCAAAATCGGGACAGATCTTGCCACTGGATTTTAGACAGAATTCTCTTTATCCTCACCAGGCTGTGTATGTCTGAAAGCTAACAAATAGCACTCTGAGGCCTGGCTCTACTCATACCCATGCAAGAAGCACTCTTGTAGTTTACACGTGGACCATCTGATTTAGTGCCACAAAATGAAATAAATGGATATTCTAATTAGTCATTTGTAATTAATTAATATAAAAAAATGATTCATATTTGTCTCTGTACCTTCTGTTCTCTTCATTGACTACTGCTGATGATTATACTATTGCAGGAAATTACTGGCACTCAAGTTAGAAAGATTTTTAAAAAGTAATTTTTTTTTTTAAAAAAAGGAAGAAAAAACCCACTTCCAAATGTAAAAATACTTTCAAAAACTCACTACTTCTGTAAAATCACATTATTACTAACAAATCACGGAAGAAAATATCGAAGATCAAATGACCTTTCTTAGCAAGATGATTAATGTACATATTAACAAAGGTAAATACTTGGTAAATTTCTTATAATTACTTGTAAAGATAAAGATATAAAGGCACACTGGTCAATAGGACCATTTATGTCCTGTTGTAAATTAAAAAAAAAACCACCAAACAGATCACTCAGAACATCCCACAAAACAAAAAGTTATGTAGATCATCCCTATAAATCATTCTTCCTCAAAATAGCAATGAACATAATTCAGTTTATCCATCACATCTTAATTCATATTATTATTCCTCCTCTGGCATGCTATAAACAAGACTTGTCTCCTTTAAAACTCATGGGAACCAAAAGCATGCTGTCTGCAGATTTACTGTTCTTCTTCTGAAGAATTTCAAGCCAGGAGGTGTCACCTTATCAGTAAGATTCCCCAAACCAAAAGTGTGTTGGCTGTTCTACAATTTGGTGAAAGTTACATATCCATTTCTCAAAGTGAGCATATTTTGTATATTGGAATTAAGGACACATCCCACTGAAAAAAGACATTAAAAATTATTTTGACTCAGTAGTTAAGTGCACTAGCATTTGTACTGGGCAAGAGCTGTGAGTTTTCTTGAATTTCAAGATGCTTAAAATAAAAACACCCTGCTTATTTCGTTTGCAGAGTGGAATAAAATACAGTCCCGAGGACTAAAACTTGAATCTTATTCCTCCAATGCAAACTACAAGATTGAAGATTATCCTAATGATTATACTTTCCCTTGTTTAATTCAAAGTCAATTCATTCTTCATTGGGGTACTGGGGAGCGATCTTTGTGACCTAGGAGAATGAACTGTGCATGTGTATGTAAAATTTGCAGGGAGGTTTTGCCACTATGGAGAGAACTTTTTTGCTTAATTTCAGAGGAAAGATATGCACCTTCAAAAAGAGCTACAGAAATGATAAGGTTGGATTCGTAGTGCAATATCACGATATGCAGAGAAGTATCTTGTTATTGCACGAGACTTATTACGGGATGTTTGGAGGAAGAGCCAGAGGCAGCAAAAATGAGAGATCTAGGCAATTTGGGGAAGAGGTGGTTGTGAATGGATTGCTGGTCAGTACACTTCCCTGTCCATGCCCTGTGCTGGCTCATGACCCTTTCACTAATCTCAAACTATTTTTTTCTGAGTGAGGGTTCTCTATTCTGTGCACAAGTCTGTGTATGGAGGTCTGAGTACCAACAACTTGAGCAGAGATGGTGATTCAGTGGACCCATGTGTCTGGGGAGCTAAAGTGCAAATATGCAGGTGTGCATCTGTGTGATCACCGATGAATATCAGGCTGATGAGATATAGTGCTGCAGCTAGAAGTCTGGGCTGGATGGCAGAGAGCCCCAGGGTCTGAGGGCTGGCTGCTAAGAAGACAAAGCCAGCTGTGGAAGGGACTGTAGCACACGGAGGCTAGATAAGGCACCCCTTGGCATCTGTGGACCTGTGCCTGAGATGCCTAAACTGCTTTGTTTTTAACTGCAAGCTTTCAGTTTAACAAACTGCATTGGGAACACTTTGCAGTTTTGGGTTACCGGAGCACATGCTCCCTGGACTCTTCAGATCACAGTTGCTGAAACAAGATTTGACAATCGAGATCTACTTTTATACTCCAGTAGGGAGATGATATGGATTATATGCCACCAACTGATACCAGTTGTTTTCTAAATCACAGTAGTTACATTACTCATCTCTTGGAACTTCTGAATTGGCCCAAGGAATAACATTTGGAAAGAAGCATGAAAGCAGTGACTGCCCTCTTCTCCTTCAGTTCTCCCAGTAGCAAAATGCTGCTGAATCAACATATACTAGGAGAAGATGACAAACTCCATTCCCATAGAAAGCACTCCTGTTTGTAGCAATAGTATGCCCTTTTTCCTGTAGCATGACATTACTGATTCACAAACTGTGAACTATTATATTATCTGTAGGGGAGATTTAGATTAGATGTCATGGGGAAATTTTTCTCTCAGAGGACAGTGAGTTGCTGGCACAGCTGCCTGGAGAAGCTGTGGTGCCCCATTCCTGGAGACGCTCAAGGCCAGCTTGGATGGGGCCCTGGGCAGCTGAGCTGGTGGGGGGCAGCCCTGCCCATGGCAGGGAATTGGGACTTGATTTTTATAGTCCATTCCAACGTTTTGAGACATTCTGTGATGTGGTATGGTGATCACATCTTTTTTGCCTGTACGTTACAAACAAATTGCTTTTTAACCTTTCTTTGTTTGTATGTTTGGTGAACTTAATTGTTCTTGAAGACTTTGAAGGTTTTTCATTTCTTCTGACTAAATTTCATTCTATTTGTTTCACGGCCATCTCTCTCATTTACCATTGTTCTGAATTCTACAATTATGTTTCTGCATCTTAGGTCCTTTCTGAACTTTCATGGGCAAATGTAATAGCTTACATGCTATTCTACCGTTCTGTCTCGTAAGATAACAAAACTGGAATAGTCCATATGCAACCGTAATAGATTGTATGGCAGCCTATGAAACTGTCATGACTAATATTCTGTTGTAGTTTTCCAATGAGTTATATTCCAAAGAAAGAGTGCCTGTGATACTTTTAAAAATCTTACTTAGAAAATGTCATGCAAGAGCATCTAAAGTCTTGTTAAAAGCAAGTGGAGGTTCTCTGTTCCTCCTTCAGGCACAATGGTTTTGTGTTATCCTAAGGAAAAAAGAAAAATCTAATTGGTTTAGTGTGACTTGTCCTTCATGTTTATGGAGGTATCAATAGTGGCAGGAAACAAAAACTACTTTTAGCACACAGCTCTGCAGTAAAATTGTATATTTCAATGTCTGTCAACAGTTTGAAAAAATGGATTTACCTTTTGACCGTGCTTTTGATAATATACCTTAATACATCTCAGAGCATTAATGTTAATTTCACATATTTAAATGTGTAGTATTTAAATTGCAAACCAAACTTAGCCAAAATAATGGAGAAGACAATGCATAAACGTTTTCAATGCAAAATGAGGGAATGAGAGATGATGCACCTTTGCCCTTTATAAGAGTAGAAGTAAGATATTTCATACATTTTCTGTAATTAGGAGAAAAGTTTCTCCTAATAAAAAAAGAAAAAATTTCAAAAGTTCTCCCATAGAATTTGAGGGCGTGGTGAAGCTTGAGAGTAACCAAGGATTTAGCAGGTTTTTTCCTGCTCTTTGGCAGAATGTTACCAAAGCATATTTCTGTATTACAGGATTCAGAGACTGAATTGCAATATAGCTTTCGTATTTTGGGAATTATTTCATTTTAATGTCTCTTTTTTGAGATAAGATGGAACAATTCCACATCTTATAGGTGTTGAGTGTTTCTCTTTTTGTTTTCAAATGAGATTTAAAATAAAATAATAGAAAAAATCTACTCATGTTCATGAGTGATTTCTAAATTAAAATCGTTGACTGTCTCTCATCTGTGTTAATGACTTTTTTCAGTATTCAAAAGTAGAAGAGCCTCTCTCTGTGATCCCAGCAGAGTAGCTTTCAATATTTCGGCGTTGCTCAAAATCAGTGTTACTTTATTAGCACAGCACTGAGTCTGGGCTAATGTACCCTGCTGAGGGACTTAGCTGCAGCACAGGGCTCTGGCAGAATATCTCCTAATATTATAAGAATTACTCATTAAACTCTATACTTGTTGTTGACATAGCAGTAGTGTTTGAAGCACTGACTAATGCTTCCACAGCTGTAAGTAGTAACAGGCACTAGGTTATTATTAGGAAAGTTGCCAACATATTAGCAATGTTTGTATGCGCAGTTACTGTAGCCAAAGGTACTCTTTGTTGTTCGGCATCACCGTTAGAAGTGTTCTTAAAATGTCTTAAATCTCCCATTACTGTTGCCCTAGCTGACTGTGAAAGCTAATAACACTGGCAAAAAGCTCCTTAGAAATGATAAGCAATACCCATATGCCAGCATTTGTTGCAAAGTGAAATAAATTGGTACTAGCACTGCCAACTTGCTGAAGCTGCTGGCAACAGCTGTGCGCCCCAAAGCAGGTGATTAATGTCAGCTTGGAGCATTGCTGGCTGTCTGACAGGCTGTGTAACACCCCTGAACTCTGAACTACGGGGCTCCTGATGGCTGCAAGCAGTGCTGACTTTCACGCAATGTCTGTGACAGCTGCAGACCCTGACACACAGAATTCGCAGCATCTTTGCGTCTGTCCATCTTTCCTTGGCTCTGGTGAATTCTTATTTCCAAGAAAAAGCATGAATAATTTTAGAAAATCTCCGTAGTTATTTTAGCTGGTAAACCAGCTGATAAATTTAATTCCATGAAAATATTGCAGTTGTCTTTATAACTCACAGTTGCCCTTGTAATGTCAAGAAAGAAGGGGGATGGATCCCAGTGTGGCTGTACTCTGCTCGTTGCCAGGATGTGCTTTAACGGAGCCACTTATAAAATTCTTATCCTGGGAGCAGTTCCATGCAATTTCCTATCTTGATATAATTGAAAGCAGCCTGAGAATTAGAAGATTTAGCTTCCAACTAAGAATTGCCAGAGTTGCAGCGTTATGCCAACAGCTTCCACCTTCTGCTTGTTATCCATGTAGGGAACTGCAGTGAGCATCGGAAGAGTTAGTAATAGAACATAAACCTTTAAAGAAGTCAGTTGGCCAATTTGTCCTACAGTATTTAACTTGTCATGTTGCTGTTAAGGCATTAAGTTTCGAAGTGTGTAAATAATGATCACATTGCTAATGTTATCAGTGGGATACACAGCCTTACCAATGAATCTATAAGTCAGGTCAAAAAACTGTATTTATCTACAAACGTTGTCTTTTGTAGTAATAAAAAGAATATTTCCACCCTCTCTGCTACACTCGTTTTTACCAGTCTCTGGACTGGTAAGCAACTGTACTCAGATTTTGAAATCCCATCTTTTTCAACAACTACAAATATTGCTTATAGTAAGACATTGTAAACAAATTAGTTTGCTAAAGTAGACAATTCTCCTACCCGTTCTTGGTCGAGTTCTTGTGAACTGTTACGAAGCCAAAAGGCACTCCATGCACAATGGTATCTTACTCTGAGAAACAGCTTTGTCTCCCACAGTACAGCAATGGGAAAATATGTTTAATATTTAAGATATTTATCTATCTAGTTCTAGTCTGATAAATTTTATAAATTTATAATTTTCATAGTGACCTTTCTGGAACAACAAAAAAAGTACATCTATTTCTAGATGAAAATTATGATGCTTAGTAAAAAGATCCTGCATGCAGAACATAATCATGGATTCTTAAAGGCGAGAAAGATTCCACATAGGACAAAGATATGGGTTCTTAACAAACTAGAAAAGATGGTTCCTCATGTAACGTGTGATTTAGCTATGGATCTCTTTGCAGTGAGTTATTATGCATGCCAAAACAAATATCAGCTGAACTAGATAAATTCATGGAAGGAAAAAAGCATGAGGTGAATACAAATACATTGGAAAGATACAAGCAAATTTCAGAGCCACAAATTTCTGTACGGTGCAAGTTTTCTTTGGGAATGTCTCTGACACTGGCTAAGAGGAGACAACTAGTTAACAGCGGGCGTGCATCTGGTGAAGGAAACAGATGTGTACATCTTTGCTTTGACCTGTGCAGCCATTCCTCTGACATGTTCTGAAGCTTTCTTGGAATTGAAGCATGTAGCTTGACCACAGTGAACCTCAGCACCTATATTTGCCTACTTTTGTAAGCAACCTGCATTGAACGTCACATGCTTTTTTTCCCATCTATCCCATAGACTGTTGCTGCCTTTCAGACTTCATGAAAATGAGTGAAATGATAACAAGTCCACTATTGGTTATTTTAGGTAAAACCTAAAGCTATTGTCTTAACTGCATTTATTATATAGATGGTAGTTTATGAGTTCTGAAGCAATAACTGCATTTGTGGGTTTTGTGCATTCACATACATGTCATGTGTTGGAATTGCGTGACTCAAATAATGCTGCTATTTTTGTTTTTTTGTTGTTGTTTTTTTTTTCATTGGCAGCAATCTAAATAATGAGACAGTAAGCTGAATACCTGAGTCTGAAATACTTAACAGTAACAGCATATACAGAAACAATAAAAAAGATTGAGGCTGAATGCTGTCAGTTTGGATTTAGTAAAGGTATTTTCTCTAAAACTGTGTATGAAAAGTAGGGTAGAGGGCATCATTCTTACAAAATAAAGCATTTGCTCTATTATCAATGTGTTGGCTATGAGAAAAATAGAGGGAGATACCATACATATTATCCTGCTTTGGAGCTTAACTTTGATCTGCATCTTAATATATTTCAAAAGTCATATTTATGACTGTTTTATTTTACTTTTTTTTAATTTTTGTTTTATTTTTTATTGAAAATATTCTGACAAGGAGAAAATATAGAATTTAAGCACACATGCTATATTTAGAAAAATTTTACAGGGGTTGATACTGTGGCCAGTATTACTTCATATCTTAATTAATGATCAAGATGATTGATGGGACAGGGCATATCCTCAGCAGATTTGCAGATGGTACAGAAGTAAGAGGAGAGGTTGATACACCAAATGGTTGGTGTATCATTTGCCATGTCAAGATGGGATGTCAAGATGCTGGAGATTTGACAGGGATCACCTGAAGCTGAGCAAAAGGAAATGCCAAGTCCTGCCCTTGGTGAGAAAGAAATCCTGGGCATCTACTCTTATAGGCTGGGGAGTGTTACTCTTATAGGCTGGGGAGTGTTTGGCTGGAAAGCAGATTTGCAGAACAGGTTGTGGGACTCCTAGTAGAGAACAAATGGAACATAAGTGAGCAATGTGCCCTTGATGCAAAGCTGTCCAGTACCATCTATGCTGCATTCGGAAGGGCTTCACCAGGAGGGTGATTCTTTTCTGCTTGACCCTGGCAAGAGCACAACTGGAGTGGTTTGTCAAGGTTTCAGCTCCCAGGAATAATAAAGACAGGTATATTGGAGCAAGTCCTTCTGTGGGCTGCTGTAATGAGGAAAACTGGGTCATCTGTAATATGAGGAGAGGCTGAGAGGGTTGAGCTTGTTGTGTAATTAGAAGACTCAGGAGATTTTTATATGTATACGACCATGAGCCAGCAGTGTGCGCTTGCACCTTGCAAGCCCAACTGTTCTGGGCTTCATTAAAAAAGGGGTGGCCAGCAGGGAGGAGGAGGTGATTGTCCCCCTCTACTCAGCTCTTGTGAGGCCCCATCTCCAGTACTGCATAAAGGCCTGGGGCCACCAGTACAGGAAGGACGTGGAGCTCTTGGAGTGGGTCCAGAGGAGGGCACTAAGATGATCAGAGGGCTGGAGCACTTCTCCTATGAGGAAAGGTTGAGGGAACTGGGCTTGTTTAGCTTGGAAAAGAGAAGGCTCCAGGAAGCTTCACTGTGGCCTTCCAGTACTTGAAGGGAGTATTTAAACAGGAGTGTGAACAACTGTTTACATGGGTTGATAGTGATAGGACAACAGGTTTTAAACTGAGACAGGGAAGGTTTAGGTTAGATATTAGGAGGAAGTTTTTCACACAGAGGGTGGTGACACACTGAAACAGGTTACCCAAAGAGGTTGTGGATGCTCCATCCCTGGAGGCATTCAAGGCCAGGCTGGATGTGGCTCTGGGCAGCCTGGTCTGGTGGTTGGCAATGCTGCACATAGCAGGGGAGTTGAAACTAGATGATCACTGTGGTCCTTTTCAACCCAAGCCATTCTATGATTCTTTGATAAGTCTTAAAATATATGAAATTTTTAGCAATTCCATTACAATTACTTTTTATAAAAACAATATTTAGAAACAACAGTTTCTTTTCCATGAAGCAAAAATAGGCTTATCTTATGCACTTGTAGCAGGTTATGATTATAAATCCTGGTTTTGTTCAAAAGCAGCATCTTGCATATTCTGTTAGTACTGAGTCTCGGGGGAACCAGTAAAGGTCAATGTTACTGTTGATGGCTTACCACCTCAATTCTGTGTCAGGATGCAGGGATGTTTATTATCTGCTTCTAACCCAGCTAGTAGGATGAAGGCTAGGAAGATGTATCATTGTGGTTATCTCCAGCATTTTTAATTGCCTAGCATCTTGTTCAAAAATGAGCTTTCCATTCCACTTCATCAAATAACAATTCCCGATTCTTGTCTCTTCTTCTGAACAGTTCAAGAAGAAGTGAGTTGAGGTTATGACAACGATAGAAGCATGGCTGTTTGAAGGATGGAGTGTGCATACTGTGGTTCTCAAGGAAGCTAATGTGTTGCATGGCAGGAGAAAGGGGAAAGGTAGTAAGACATGAAGGGATGCACATATCTGTTCCTAACTTCACCCTCAACAAATTGCAGTGGCTTCTCAATCTTTGACAGCTGTTGGGAAACAATCTTGTACCTTCTAGAAACAAACACCCAGAAATACCCAGAAATAACTATATTCATCGTGGAGCCCTTCCCCTCTTCTTTCCCCTCCTGACCAGTTCTCCTCCACCCAAAATGCTGAATTGAATCCTGTAGGTTCACAGCTTGAATAAATGAGCAAGTTTGCTGGCAATGAGAGATGTAGGCTGTCAATACAGGAAAATTATGTGTATTGACCATTATGGGTAGCTTATGAGTTCTCAATAGCATCAGTAAGTACTAGTGTCCAAATTTCTGAATTATTACCTACTCAGTGAATAAAAAAAAAAAAAGAAAGAAAAAAAAAAAAGAACAAACCTTTTTCATCAGCAAAATAATTATTCCATTTCCATGTGATCAGTAACTTGAAAGTAGGCATCACTTTAACACAAAATGACTTGAAGCAAGTATGATTTGAACGACAACTTGACCCATCCCTGCAGCCAAAGCAAGGAACAAGAGTGTAATATTTCCTATTTTATTTTATTTTCTGTATAGACTAATTCACAGCACTTCAATTCTCCGTGTTTGAGATTTTGTTCTGTTTTGTCTTTTTTGTTGTGTTTTTTACTATCTCAAGGGAAAATCTATGCCTGTAATGCACCATTTTCTGCTAGAAATAGTGAGAATTACTTGTACCTGTCTGCTTCACTTTCGTCTGTCATAGCGGTTAATTGTGTCCGACTCCCCAGATGAAAAATGGACCGGGATTGATTGTAGTAGTTGTTTAGTAACTCTCCCCTGCAATTATACTGTACTGTGTGGAGGATGTGGAGAATGGTATGCGATAAATTTGTATTACCTAGTCTTTTATTTAATCCTTTAAATTTCCTTTTATATTTTATTTGTGTTGCACTTGTATTTTTGTAAAGAAGTACCTGCAGAAAACTCATAGGAGTTTATAACAGCTTAGCTGTTATGCAGTATTTGCATGGTAATGGGAGCAGGAATCTATGCATATTCCAGGGATGCAATGTGACATCATCCCAAGAGAGGTGATTTCAGATGAAGCCCAGCAGCAGACTTCTGTTGGGCTTGTGTGTACCAGAGGTTTGCCCACAGCCTTAACCATGCATACCCAAGTACAACAGCTTAAAAGGAGCAGATGCAGGTATATGGGCTTTAATTTGTTTGGCTGTTGCTTGAAGTTTAAGGTAAATGAGCTTCTGGTCATAGAGTGAGATTGTTTGAGGAGGTGAGGCCATGTTCAATGGCATTACAAAAATCACTAGCTGAGATGGCACGTCTTATTCAACAATGTAAATAATTGCACCATGGACTGCTTTGGGTTGTCTATGTAGAAGGGACAGTATTAAGCTGTTATGAAAGATGTAGTAAGGATGGAGTTAAGGCTATCCAGAGACACTCAACCCAAATCTTCAACTGTTTTTAAGACTGAGATAAATTACAGTGAAAATTCAACTTTTGCACTATGACAAGATTTTTTTCTGGATAGTGAAGATATGAATCCATTGGAACATCTCATAACATCTTTATCTTTTAATATGATTTTTGAAGAACTTAGGCACCTGTCAATGGTTTTACTTAGTTTTACAAAGTATTTGTCAAAGAAATCAAATACCTACAAATCCTGAGGAGCTAAGAGGCTGAAGTGCTTTCTAGGTGCCTCGCTGCTTCTTCATATGCTTAAATATCTATATAGATCTGACAGTTTGTACAGGATTCATTTGACCAAGTGCAGTGTGGGTGTGTGCATCTGATGTAGTCAGTGTTGTCTCCCATCAGCGCCTACAGTGGTGAGAAGTAGATGCTTCTAGGGAGTGACTCATCTCACCTTAAAGTTTATCCTAGGCAAGTCAATACAAGTTATGATACATCAATATAAATCACATAAAATATGAAGCTTGACTCCACTGTAAACGTGCTGGGAGGTAATATTCCTTCGGTAGACTTAAGAAAAGACTTAAAATGCACATACTACTCTCAACGTACTGCTTCTTTTGGTCCAAATGACACTGGCTTTTCATTGGCTGCAGACCTCCAACATTCTTCAGTTCAGCACGGGGGCATATAATCATGCAGCTGCTTAGATGCCTATCTTTATGTTCTCAGGTGAAGCATTTGCAAAGACTAGCTTTAAGCATATTACAAATGCTAAAATTCCTCTTGGAAAGATTTATATTAGCATGTTCATCATATTTGTCCACCATGACTGTTTGCACTGTTCATGTCTCTCTCTTTTTTTTTTTCTTCTTTTTCCTTCAGTGTGTCTTTCTTTTCCTATGCTCTGAATAACTTCTTTCTGGTTCTGTCATATCTTTGTCCATCTATCTCACTATCTCTTATCCTTTTCTTGCATGGCTGCTTATTTCCTGGCTGGATTTCCTGCCTGCTTTTTCTTATCTTCAGAGACCTGTTTTGGAATGGAACAGGAGGCAGTCTTCAAGCTGACCGCTTCTGAGCACTCCTTATCTGTGCTCTGGGAGGTGCTTTCCTGCTCAGACTAATTAGAATCTGTCTACAAGGGGAAAATCAGGACTCAAGCTGGACAATAAGTAATCTATTAGTGAAGTAGAAATGAAAACTGGCAATTCCAGTAGTTTATAGATGGTGAGCAGCATGAATATGATTACCAGATAAAGGGAAGCAAAGCAAAGAATGCTATATTAATTTCTAGGTTTTTCTGTGAACTTGCTGCAGAGATACCATATGTACATTAGAATAAGCACTTCTGCTCTATTGAACAAACAGGTGGTCCTACTGTCACTTGTCACTTTCTCTTTTGTTACTAGTTAATTGATCAAATACACCAAGAGTCTCAAACCGAAAAGGCACAGTTTTCTTTAGCAGGTGACTGTTGCTGTTCAGTTAAGACTTAACTGCACAATTTCAGAGGATTTCTGACTAACTTCCTTGTTAAAAATACACAGTGAATATTGTTAATCTTATTTTATTCTTTACCCAGAAGATCAATACATTAGTACAGGTTGTTAGTGCATCTCTTGTATTCTTGATATAGCTGACAGTTTTAACTGATATATGTTAGCATGGAGTAAAGTCCAATTCATTGGGAAAAGCCATTTGGAGCATCCATTTAATTTTTGAAATCTTCAGTTGAATGCTCATGATTTATATTTTCTGATCTGGAATTACAGTAGTAAACTCTGTTAGAAATGCTTTCTATTTGCCCTATCTGTCCTATCCAGTGCTTGTTCCATCATGGGTTTGTCCTATGTACAGGCAATAAAAGAATTAAATAAGTTCACACTTTGCAGGAATATGTCCAGCAGTGGTGTCTGAAAAAAGAAACACTAAAGTAGCCACAATGATAGAAGTCAATGTCTATAAACTGTTAAGACCAAGTAGGCAAAGTCATAAAATAAATGCTAAAAAAAAAATAAAAATAAACATAAAAAAAAATGTGCAAAGTAAAAAGGTAAAACAAACAGTTTTGTAAAATATGTTGCATAAAGAGAAATTGCAATTCAGAAAATGTTGCATCACAAGAAAGAGGGTTGAGAAGAGGCAAATGATTTTAACAATTACAGATTAATCACCACACTTGAGAAATGAGTAGTAAATAATGAATTACATGAGATTAAATTAGGTAAGGTATTTAAGCCGGCCTTCCAAAACTAATAAGAACTACCAAACTCTAATGCACGTACTGAGTTTTCATATCTGAGTAACTTCTCTCAAATCAATATAGCTCCTGCAATTTTAAAATTAAATGATTTTCTTAAGCACTTTCCTGACTCCTTGCCAGATCAAACACGGAGATATTCCTTGTGTGTGAAAAAATTAAGGCTATGTTAGGTTTAGTATTAACTATGGCCATAGAGTGGTCTAGTTCAGTTTTTATCTGACCTGAATGGACGAATGGAAGCTGTGGAAAATAAATGGTAAAAAGAGCAGATCAGTAATGGCTATTTTCAGGAATAGTTGGGATTGTTGTGAACAGTGTTATGAAGTGACAAAGAAAGCTAATGAGGTCTAGAGAAAACATTCAGTTGTCAGCCTGTAGGAACAGGGATGATGGCAAGAATGAAGAAAAAATGGTTAAGAGATCTAATTGAAGTGTACATAATCTTAAATGGCGTAGATAATGTTACTGGATTCTACCCAGAATGCATTCTAAGACCAGGGGCAAGTGCTGTACTTAAACTCAAATGCAGACATAAAGAAACACTTATTAAATTAGTAGTAACCGCTGAAGTGACCTGCAAGGCATAGGTATCGAGAGAAACACATTGAGGATTACTCAGGCAACTATTAGCTGATGTCCAGGAGGCAGCAGTACGGGAGGGAATGCATATGCTTTGTTCCACTTTGCCAATGACATTCAGAAGGGATTTTTGTTTTGTAACTGTACTTGAACCAAGATGGTTTGCCATTTTTTATCTTATAGAAATAAAACATAATGCCTCATGAAAAATTATTGTACTCATTTGTATTTCAGGATTAGAAACCACAGCATAGGGCTGTGGTTTTGTGATTTAGATTGTCAGAAAAGGTCTGAATGAACTTTTCCAGGGTGTATACTTTTCTAGAAGGTGTTGCATGTGTGGCTTTCTTTTTAAAACATCTTGATAAAATCTCTGTGTACTGCAAATAAAGAAAACCGTGAAGTGTATGTGACCTTGGTTATTATTTAGAACAAGACTGAACATACATTTAATGTTTTTTTTATACCAAATACAGTATAATCATAATTGTGATTGGCATTTCTGCAGAAAGCTTGTAGTGACAATGTAAACCAGGATGACTTTTCTGTTGGGCATGGAAAAAAACGTTTTCCTTGGAAACAGGGTTTATTTTGTTGGCAGCATCTGTTGGCATAGACAGTTCCCAGATTTTTTTTGCCAGGCTGTATTTCAACATCTCCAGCAAGCCCTTTGAGTTCTGTAGTGTAACTCTTCATCCATGATTAGAGAAGGTACATTTGCAAGAAAATGACATTGGACTTCTTTCTGAGTACTCCTAGTGTGTTGTCACTGCACCATGCAGTGCTGAGACATTAGAAAAGTTACAGATCTGAAAGAAAAAGCAAATTAGTCCAAGCAGAGTGCAGAATTAGTGCTGTGCTATCACTCCTGGGACCTGATGAGGCATCTATGAGCTGTGCTGCTCCATGCAAAGCAAACAGCATCTTTATCCCTACTTTGCACAGTGAGGAAGTTGCCTGTTTGGGCTTGAAAAACATGGCATTTCTTGCTTAGATTTGAAAGCAGAGAAAGAATGAATAAACAAGCTACTAATTCATGACTTAGGGCTGTACAAAAAGGATAATTGTAAGGATTTCAGTAAATTCTGAATTGACATTGTGTTCTCTTTTTCTTCAGATGCCATACATGCCAAATGGAAAATAGAAAAGATCTAGAGCAGTGTTAGGGAAATTGACAATTCTCATCTTAGCTTTCACCAGTGGTCCTTCTCCCTGATTCTAATAGAGTACTGATTGTTCACAAGAAATGACAACCCATATTCCACAATTAAGATATCTTTGTACTGGGGAAGCTTTTCCTTTTCATCACTTAGAGGGGGGAAAATAATAAAATAGGTATCTTATTTAAAGTCCAAATATAAGCAGAACAGCTGTAGTTTTAATATGTGTTATCTGGATGAAGTCTGCCAAACAAACAATGCTAAGAGAATGACAGGTCGCTCCAAAAGTAATGCCTCCTATTTACTTCCATGGAAACCAGAACAAAGAGCACAATGATACCACATTCTCAGCTACAAAACGCTATTGTTCGACATAGGCACCACCATTACCTATGCACCATTGATGAACCAGAGCCTGCTTGCTGCCCTCCTAAGTATCTAGACCAGAGGAGCTGACACGTTTTCAGCTTTGCCTCTTCGTACCACCCACCTCCTCACTGTGTTCACATCCACAGAGGTTCTCCATAAATGTGTCTCCAAAAACGTTCAGGAAGTGTTAATGAATGTTAATGGTTGCTTTTTTTTTTTTGATTGTTTGTTTTATTTTTATGGCTTATTGTAATGTAGCCTGTTTTGTCAAAGGTGAAATATTTGCAAACTTATTGGTTTGCACTAAATTTTTAGAATTATCTCTTACAGACTAGAGACCAGGAAACTAGGTAAATAGAGTATGGAGGTGGACAGATTAGGGGACTGTATAATTTGGGATAGATAATAATGCTGTGATAGAAGCATAGCAGGGATTTGAAGCTGTATTCTTGTATAATCCAGGCCAGTAGCCAAATGCTAAGCAACTGAGTGTGACAGACAGAGATATACAATGCACTCTCACAATGCGGTTTCATTTATGAAAATGCTTGAAAGATTTAGTCTATTATCCTGTTTAGAAATGAAAACAAATTTTGCAGCAACCTCTGTAGACCTGACATTTGATTTCAGTGCTCTGATACACCTCCAGCAATAAGTAAAACACCTGTTTTAGGTGTAAATGATTTGTTTCTCATATAGATTTGAAAATACTGTCTAGAGAGCAGAAAAAGCAGTCCATGATTACCAGTTTTTTTCCTTTTTTTAACATCTGCTTAAAGCCGTACTAGACTTTTTCAAACGAATGGTCAGAAGAGATATGCAGTGAAAAGAGGATAAAAGTTATTTTCCATAAATAGTGCAAGAATCAAGATGTGGTCTGATTTGAGATGGTTATTCTGCTTCATATTCAGCTGGCTATCTACTTTAACACTATATAAATGGCAAAGTCACTTCCAACTTCACTGGTTGCACTGTTAACTGTTGAACTTCTGGATGTTTTCCTCCATGATATAATTCCTTGGCATATCTCAGAAATAAGGTGAATTTATTAGCTTTGTTAGGCAGTATTTATTGGAAATCAAAATTGCATTATTTGAACTTGGATTTGTTTGCTATCTTTATTCTGCTTTGAACACTAATATCTCTACTTACTATTCACTTGGAATGTTCTTCTAGGAATTTCTTTAGCTTGTTTTTTCTCTGAAGTTCTTAAACATAGACTCGGGCTGGTGCAAACAATAAAGTTTTAAAATTCCTGTCTACAAAACAGATGAAGTCTAGAAAGTCTAGACTGTTTCTTCCCTCC
>JAPSGF010000023.1:1961811-2003436 GCA_035772895.1 Perdix hodgsoniae | reverse complement strand
AAAAAACAACAAAACAAAAACTCCTCTCATCTAAAGTTCAGTTCTATCACCATTTTTAAACATAACCTATAAACTTTATGGCAGTAGAAAATCTTAACATTGAAAGACAAAACTTTATCATCTGGTTTAATTTCCCGCATTCAGACATTTGCAGTTCCTACCATGTCGTTTATGTCAGGCTATCTAATCTGGAAGCAAACATGACTAAATGGTTCTTCCCCATAAATCTACAGATAGACATTTTTCAGTTGTGAGCTACTCGTACCATGGATTCTTATTTATTTATTTTTTAATCTAAACCAGTTTGATTCTTCAAAAATATTGATTCATTCAGTAGTCAGAATTGCTTCCTGAAATGTCTCCAGAGCAGCATGCAACTGAATGTCAATTTTATCGTGATTGGATTAGTTCACTGGAATGCCACCAGAATTCAGGCAAGTGCCTTCCAAGCTGAGACCAGCTGAAAGTTCTTTTTTCTATAAACTCCCAGGTGCCAAGAGGCAGTCAGTGGAAGCAATTTCAGCCACCAAATTAATGAAGGTAGCAGCAGATGATATTGGGCAGGAGTATTTGGCAAAAGATCTGATTTTAAAAGAAAGAGGAGCTCTAATCAGATGGGTGATGTGTTATGGGTGATGAAAGGGATGTTCATCCACGAGATCAATTCATGTCCAGTGTATTTTATACTGTGTGGGTTTTTATATTCCCACTTGGATAAGGCTTCCTGCTCTTTTATCTGCTAGTGAACCATAATATGGCTTCTTTCAGACTTTCATTTTGCTTTCCTAAATGTTGCAGTGGAAGCCCTTACAACAGAGTTAACAGCAGATTTTTTTATGTTTGTTAGTTGCATCTCTTAGAGCACTGAAGTTTGTGTTATGACAATCTCATAAAACCTTCTGAATTTAAGCACAATGGAGTCTCCAGAGATCTCATCCCAATAAGCACTTAACAATGCTGATGGCAGATTAAACTGTAGCTATTGGAAAGCACCACTTCTTATTATAAATTCTTTTGAGTCCTCCTTCTTTCTGCTTATGTTAGTGCATCACCTGTTCCTTTGGGAATGAGGATTGCAGTATAGCTGCTGTATAGCTTCCTGCAAATAGGAAGAGTGGCAATTTGATCCTAGGTCCATTTAAGAACCAGCTCTTTTAATCTCTGTGTTTAGACATATATCACCAGACAAATTGATAAGAAATGTTACCTTTGTTTCTTGATCATTACTACTGTGTGTTACTTTAACGAGCTTTGAAGTTCTACGCAGTTCTTCTGTCAATGAAGTCACTGTGCTTCGTATTGTTGGATATTTTTCTGAACACATGGGTTTTTGTGACCATCTTTGCAAAATTATTTCCACGTATCTTTCATCCATATCATTCCTTAAAATAGATTAGATGATGATTTTGTGTGTGGTATCATGTGGTTTTTAAGGCTCCCTTTTGATTACATATCTGTTTTCTTATTCAAAGTACTGTTCTTATATTAAAATTTATATTCATAACTTGTCTAGTGCAGAGATAATTTGATAGTACTGGAACGTCACTTCAAGGCAAGGTGTTTTATAGAGTAAACTTACTGTTAATCTCTAAATACTAAATTAATATTTAACCTAAATCTTTACATTCTGTATCTTTCAGTATTTATTATAAAACATAGCTATTCTATCAGCTACTGTTCAATCAACAATACAATTTAATGGTTAAGCTTCAATCTATTTCCTGTCTCTGAGTCACATGCTCAATTCTAGTGTTATTGTTGGTGCAGATCTGTTGAAGCTGTAGAGCTCCTGGCAAGGCCTGAAGAGAATGATGTATGGTGCCACAATTATTCATTTCTGCCAACTAAGTTTTGTCCTTGTTATTTTACTACGACAAGATTCTGTATGTGCAAGCCCATCATTGTTTGAGTATTTTCTGTGGAGCTTTCTGACATTCTGCATACTTTTTGGAAATAGTTGTTTGCATTTTCAATGTTCACAGAGAGTATTTCATCTTAACAAAGCAAACATGGCATGCAGTCTTTAAGTATGATGATAATAAATGCTACTACTGACCGATTGAATCAGCAGTGCTTATCTTATTTAGCAGTGTTGATTTATCAGCATAATACAGGTGTTATCTGTCATTTATATGTGATATATATATACAGCACTCTCTATCAAGTCTTGTTTTTCAGCAACAGGGGCAGATTTAAATTTCTAGGGCTCATTAATAAAACACTTGTACAAGCCACAGTGCAGAAACCTAAGAAAATAAATGTAATCTCTCTGGTGATCAATAACCCAATTTTACCATTTGAAAATATGAATCAGTTGTCTTAGAAGATGCATTTTATTAGAGGGAGATCACCTTATTGTTACCTAAGATATTTTCCTTTATTTAAATCTTTTTCATTGTATAATACTCTGTGCACATAGTTTCTAGCTTTGTTTCAAAGCCTTTTTCCATTATAGAGTGACACCTCCTTCTTAGTTTGGGATTATGAAGATCAGATTTTCTGGCTTCTCTTGCCAGAAGGCAAGGTTCTCCTGAGCTGCTGGGGTACTTGCAATCTGAGATGGTGTGTTCCTTTAGCCATTCTGCTCCACTGGCCCCTTTTTTCTTCAGGAGGATGCATTTTCCTGCCATATTGGTTTTATGTACCTACAGTAACTTTGCTGATGCTTTTTTTTTCTATTAATTTTCTTTAGCTAATACAGCCTTTGTAAATAACTGTGGTTCTTAACAGACCTGTTGCCTTAGGTTAGGGTGACTTCTTACCCTTGGGTTTGTTCTGAACTCTTATTTTTCTTAGACATCTGTGTATTAATGGTGTAACAACATTTTAATATAAACACTTTCTTACAATAGCAAAACAGCCAATTATCAGAAAACAGTTTCCCTTTTCTGGGACTTCCTATTCCTCTGGAGTTCTTTGGAATCTGGAATTGTTTCAGTCTTCCAGTTTCCAAACTTTGGATTTCTATACGTTATACACACTCTCTCCATATAGTTCTGTTTTCTTTTCTAACTTTATCCCAGATCTCTTTCCTCTGTTACATAACTCCTAGTCAGTCCCGTTGACTTCATTAGTGTTGCATCCCATTTTCTTAAATGAAGAGTTTATCCTCTTACCATTCCTGCATGTGTACTGGCTTTCCTTAAGGGAATGCACTCTAACTTCACTAAAATAAGAACATGCTTGTTTCAACTTGATAGCACTTTAGATTGACATTAATCTACCATGCTTCATTTCAGATTGATATAGGGTTACAAAACTAGGTTGTACTCCTCTGTTCAAATCAGTTCCTTTCTACATTTAGGTTTAACTTTTTTCCATCTCTCTGCATCCAGTGTTTTCCAAGACCCTTCTGTAAAGCTGTATGGATTTTCATATAAAACAATGCTTTTCTGTTTCAGAAAGTATCATCTTCCTGGAGAAAAATTAATTTATCAAAATGCATGCCTGGCTCCAACAGCTTCTTAATAAAATACTGGCTATAATTTTCAGTTTTTCAGCAAAGTTCCTCAGATCAAATTCTTCAACCTGGCCATCTGTCACATTAGGCTGAAGCATTTGTCATAATTTTGTACAACATAGTATCCTCTCCTGTCTCAGCATTATCGAATTATACTTTCATTTGCAGCATGAAGCCAAAGAAACTTCCTTGAGTTCTGTGGAGTAATGCTTGATTATATACATATTTTCTGTGAAAGCAAAATTCATCTCATTGAGTTCTTCGTTTTTGTAAGATTTCCAAACTTTTCTAAGAAAAAAAAAATCTTACGTATTATGGACTCAAAACTGTATATGAATCATGTTAAAAGTCAGAAATAGTGTGTTATAACTGTTAAATAAAGTCTTTCATTTGTGAATTTGAGCAGATTTAATTGTGACAGTAAAAAATCTTCTGCCTTAAAAGTGATGACTTCTGTTTAGATACAAATATTTAGTTTTGAAAATCTTTGTCTATTTGATTCTCAGTGTGAACTATAGTTAATGCTCTTAATTGAATGGTAAATGTTATCTTCTTTTCCATTTAAAAGTTTTGAATTCTTTGATATCTGAAATCTCTGCCAGAGCCATAGCTTGTATGTTTCCTTCAATACACTCATGTTAAATCCTCAAGCAGTTGCTCACAAATCATATCAAACTGTAAACAGATTTTGTAAAGAAAGATTTCCCAAGGATGACCTGAAAGTTTCTGACAATTAAAATGGATATCTGTTAAGTTCTTACATGATTTTTTTTCTATATATTTTCATACACATATGCACAGAGACCTTTTGTGTATGTATCAATTATAATATATAACCTGATAGATGCCCAGTGTGTCCTATGTTTTATTGAAATGTGAAAATAAACTTTTATTCTGATTTTCCCTTCTTCAAGTTTGGCATTGACCAACATCTTCAGCGGCTTATATTAAATAATTCTTCATGAAATAATAACATCATGCACCCCAAAGGATATTTTATGACTAGTTCCAATACTATGAGAAATTCAACAAACCATCTATCCCCACCAAACCCCTACTCTCCACCTCTTGGGCTTAGTTCTAGCTGCTACAAGAAAGTCAGCCCAATTTGGCCTTCATGCTTGTCTGCCTGAAGCAATACAAGGTCCAGCCCTAGTGTCCACTGCCAGCAGTGGTTCTAGAAGCCCACGGACAGTGCCATTTTATCAAAAACTTCAAGAAGATGACTGACTTCAGAGGCTAGCACCAAAAGACTCTTCACAAAGGAAAAAAAAAAACAAAACAAACAAACAAAAAAAAAACCTGTGGAAAAAAAGGTGGGAAAGGAGCGCAAGCAGGAAAAGCGGCAGAGGCTCTCATGCGGCGTTGGCAGAGCCAGAAGGTGATGGCACCCCCCACACATATACAGATAACAAGTTTAGCCACGATCCTTATAAGTAAAAAGCCCTTGTCAAAAAGAATGGGGCTCTCCAGTCGGAGTGTCTGCACTCTCAGCCCAGAAAGCCAACTGTATCCTGGGCTGCATCAAAAGAAGCATGGCCAGCAGATCAAGGGAGGTAACGCTGCTCTTCTGCTTTGCACTGGTGAGGCCTCACTAGGAGTACTGTGTCCAAATGTGGAGTCTTCAGTACAGGAGTGATGTGGATTTGTTGGAACACATCCAGAAGAGGGACACAAAAATGATCCAAGCAATGGAGCACCTCTCCTTTGAGGACAGGCTGAGAGAGCTGGGGCTGTTCATCCTGGAGAAGAGAAAGCTCCAGCAAGACCTGAGAGTGGCCTTTTAGTATCTAAACGGGGGCTGTACAAAGGAAGGGGACAGACTCTTTAGCAGGGTCTGTTGTGATAAGACAGGGGGAGCTATTTTCACAGTAAAAGAGGAAAGATTTAAATGAACTATAAGCAAGAAGATTTTTATAGTAGGGGTAGTCAGATCCTGGAACTGGTTGTCCGGGCTGGTGGTGCATGTTGCAACCCTGGAAGGACTCAAGGTCGGGCTGGATAGGACTTTGAACAACCTGATCTTCCTGTAGGTGTCCTTGTTCATTGCAGGGGAGTTGGACTAAAGGTCCCTTCCAACTTGAGTGATACTATGATTCTGTGACTGTGTTGTGAATGTATTTTATCACTTAGAAATTTTTATTGATACTTAGAAATTTTTATTGATATTTCTATATAACCATCGTATAACCATGCTATATCGCATACTTTTCCAGTAAGTCTTCTTTGACATTAACATGACCTTTTAGTTACAATTCTTTAAAACATACAGTGTTTTTTCTTTTTCATTTTCATACTTTGTCCTTTCCAGTGTAAAATATTATGATAGGACAAGGGGGAATGGTTTTAAGCTTGAGGGTGGAAGGTTCAGATGAGATGTCAGAGGCAAGTACTTTACTAAGAGAATGGTGAGGTACTGGAACAGGCTGCCCTGGAGCTATTCAAGGTCAGATTGGATGGGGCCCTGGGCAGCCTGTTCTAGTATCATATATGGATTCTGGTGGCTCTGCCTGTGGCAAGGGGGTTAAAATTTTTGGAGTCCCTTCCAACTCAAACCATTCTATGATTCAGTAATTCTTTGTACTGGAAACTGTTGGATTAATTTCATTGCATGTTCCCAAACTCTCAGTATGATTACTTTGTGAGAAGTTTGATATTTTCACTGACTTATTTTATGTGAAAGAAAAAAGAAGATGAACTGACATAACTATTTCATGCTTTTTTTTCCCATCTCTTTTGAGTGTCTTATTAAAGTGGCAAAGTGATGCAGAGTGCGACCAACCGTGGTATTTGTAATGTGGGAAAGAGAAGTCTATATTGGAACTTATCTAACATTGCAAGACTTGTATATGCATGAAATTTTTCTATTTTCTATTTAAATCTGTCTTCAAAAAGATAATGACAAGGTATATTTTTTTCGTAATTTAGATGATGTTAGTATTACATGTATACCTGAATTTATCTCCCATCACTACATAGCTGAGAAATCTAATTTACAAGTCTTTACCTTTGATTACTGAAGATACGTAAGGTTTCACTTCATTGTTTTCTAAAGTACTTTGGGCAACTAAGATCCTAATGTAAACACTTATTTAAGTCACTAGAATTTCAAAGGATGGCTTTAAATTTTATTTGCCTCCATCACAGATCTTTCCCCTAAAGCTATCTCACTAAAGCTTTCTATATTTTTCTTCTGAAAATTTCCTGTTCCATCTGTGAACCTGCATGAGTTGAGCCTTGTCTATTTTGCTTGTCAGCACTGTGACCTCAGCCTTGCTCTTTACTTCTTCTTCTTAAGGATCAAACAAATTACGTTCGATCCCAAACCATAATAACTTGAAAAGCAAGTTCTTTGCTGTGACCAAGCTGCAAGCTCCACGCTGCTGAGAGGCATTCCTCTTCATGCTCGATTTCTGAAGTCAATTTCTCCTTTCATTCTGCAAGACATAAATGGTGTTCAGCAGTACAAGGCTAGACAGAAAAACTGTGTGCTTCCACCTTGAAGACCTTCATTCTTTTTCTCTTGAAATTAGCTCTTGACAAACTTAGTGCTGATTACTAGATGTTACAAAGTACTGAGTGAGCCAACCAGCACAGTTTTGAAAAATCAAGATCACTATATGACAGTACTTCATATTATACTTTCTCCATGAGATCTAGCAGAAGAGCAGTTTCTATGCTGAAAATACTTTACATGACACTTACATGGAAGTAGAAGGTGTAGCTCCTGTCAGGTGAAGAGGAAGCATCTTCTCCTTGTAAAGTATAATCTGTCCAGTTATGCACACTTTACGCTGTTGGGATTTCAGGGTTTTTAATTAGGAAAACAAATGATATTCAGGCTTGAGAGGTTATAGCAATGCATATGTTCTTTGTGAGTGTAAAATCAAGGAATGGTGTTTTATCTCTGCCAGTCTCCAGATTTTATAAACATGAAGAAAGACAGCTGTTATTTTAGATCAAACCTGTCTATTATGAATTTCAAAACAGAGTTTCTAGCATAAATATGCTGGAAGCTCGACTGAAGAAAATTTAAACTTAACACTTGAATGGACGTTCTTACACAGGCTTGAATTCACCTCTACTTTTTGACTCTATTGAATTTGAGAGATATATCTTTCTTAAGAAGCATATTTTTTTGTAGTCAAAGAAATTTGCATTATACTTGTACTTTAAAAAACCCTCAACTGCTATGCAGGGCTATTAAAAACAAACAAATAAACAAGAGCAACAACAACAACAACAACTGGAAAAACACATTAGTAGTTGCTTTAAAAATACTGGAGGGAATAACTGCAAATATCATAAGAATATGAGCATTTTCAGAAAGCCAGTCTGCAGGTGTTCTGTAAATAACACTACCTGAAAATCATTTCCCTAAAAATATGCTGCCTTTAATTTGGGCAGAATTCAGTAAAGTTTTGTTGTTTGTGTTGACAAATTTCCTCTTTAATTAATGATGAACATTCTCCAGCCTTGTACCAATTCTGGTGTTTTCACATATGTAGAATCTGACACTTAGCCTAATTTGATAATTCAGATCACAGGGAACTTATTCAGTGAAAGACACAGGGAGCCAGGCAAGTTACAGTGCTGCAGTCTTGCCTGTCATAATTATTCCCTCTCTTTCTGGTACCTGACAGTAAGGAAAAGTACTACGAGAGGATTGTGTGTTGTTGCACTGAGAAGAACAAAGTTTTTCTTCTGGCTGCCAGATGACTCATTGTACTTTCCTTTGTTTGTTTGTTTGTTTGTTTTGTTTTGTTTTATTTTGTTTTTCAGCTTTCGTTTGCAGCAACAACCCCAGAGTTGGCTGACAAGAAAAAATATCCTTATTTCTTCCGGACAGTGCCATCTGATAATGCAGTGAATCCAGCAATTTTGAAGTTACTCAAGTATTACCAATGGAAGAGAGTAGGAACTTTAACCCAGGATGTACAAAGGTTCTCTGAGGTAAGCTTTGCGTAATTTTTTTCCAAATAGCTACTTTGTCTATTAATAGTAACTAAGTAAAAAGAAACAGATGTTCTGTTTCAGTCTTTTTTGATTTTGTTGTACTAGGCGGTATCTACCATACTGAGTAAACTTATTTCCATTCTGGGGCTTCTGTCACTAGCAATAGTTAAAAACTACCCATAATTTCTTTTGTTTTCTTTACACCCAAATTGTTGCATCCAAGTGCAAAAAAAAGTCGCATTTGTTTTCTAGCAAATGATCTTTTTATACTCTTTGACTTGCCAAAGTGTATGATTTTGAAGGAAGTTATATCTTGGTTCAGCTAAAAGAGAGAATAAATCTAATTTTGTCTTGTTCCTTTCTTGCTCTGATTTATTTTAAGCATCAGTCTGAACACTGAGGGAGAAAATCTGCTAAGTGTATGGTTGAGAGAGTTGTAGGAGCTTACTGAGACAAAAATGACTGCAGCCTCCAGAGTTGATATGATCAAGTATTATGCACCCCCAAATCAGAGTTTCACCTTGAGCAACATTTTGCTTATAGAAATTGAGAGAGACTATGGGGCAAGGGCCTTAAGCATGACATTGACAAGAAAGCAGTTAAAAGAAAGCATCTTATAAGCAATTAATTAGAGCAAGGCAAGGGAGTGAGTTGGCCAATTAATTGAGAGGCAAAACTAATAGAGGAGTGTCAGTTTCATAGCTGGTGTTTTTTTTTTTTCCTTTTTCATCATTCATTAAAAAAGGCTGACTGTGATCTGAGCACTAATATAATTAAAACTAGTGAAGAAGGATAGGAACAGGTTAGAGTCTGCTTAGGTGAGTCAGATATTTTCAAATTCCGTCACAATTAATTCACTCTGAAGTACTTAAGAAATCTTAGATTCTTCTCTTATGAGCTCTGAGAATTCAAGGATAATAAGCAGGGGGAGGGAAGAGAACTTTTTGTTTGTCTTTCCAAAATGCACATAAAGATAAAGGGAATTATAGACCAGTCAGCCTAAAATAAATTCCTGGAAAGATATTTGAACAGATAATCAACTAAGAATTTCACAGAAGATAAAAAGATGCTAAACAATGGCCAAAATGAATTTGTCAAGAATAAGTCATGTAAAGCAAACTACTTTCACTTGAAGACAAAATAATAGGTCTCAAGGAGATGGAGTAAGTGATAAGTGTGATAGTTTATGACTGTTTCTAAAGAAAACTGGGGAAACTTGATCATGACAAAGATACTGTCTCTGACCAATATTCCTGCCACCAGGGTTAATCGTCATCAGATCAGATGAATGTTTTGAAAATGAGTGCTGAGGTAAAAAGCAGCCAAAAAAGTGTGTATGCTTTATCCTCCTCTGTCTCGAAATTATAATTTCAAAGAGCCACTATCAATGGCTCACTGTCAAACAAGGATGGGATTCTGTCAAGTGGTTTTCTAGACAGTGGGAGAGATAAGTTGTTTACTGAATGATCAATTGGTACCCATTTGAGAAGAGCTGAAAGCACTTTTGCAGAGGCAGAATTGAGATTTGGAGTAATCTTGACAAATAGAAAAAATTTTAAAATGAATCATTTGTAAATGAAAAAGTACAAAATACTAGACTACACTAATTCTAATTCAGCCCAGAGAAGAGGAGATTCTAAGGAGACCTGATAGTGGCCTTCCAGAGAGGAGCCTACAGGAAAGCTGGAAGGGACTTTTTATAAGGGCATGTAGCAACAGGACAAGGGGAAATGGCTTTAAACAAGAAGAGGGTAGATTTAGACTAGATATCAGGAAGAAATTCTTTACTGTGAGGGTGGTGAGACACTGGAACAGGTTGCCCATCAAGTTTGTGAATGTCTCCTCCCTGGAAGCATTGAAAGCCAGGCTGGATGGGACTTTGAGCAACCTGGTCTAGAGGGAGGTGTCCCTGCCTATAGCAGGGAATTAGAAGTAGATGATCTTAAGATGATTCAACCCAGACCATTCTGTGATTCTATGATCTGTATATCTGATACAGGTAGAGTGACTTGGAGCTCCCTTTCTTGGCATTGCTCAAATTCTTTTGATCATTTTTGAAGTGGCCTGAATTCTATGGTTGTCAGTAGACTACCCACTATTAGTATCCTCTACAAATTCTTTGCATATGTTTGTACAATTAAAACTGTCCCTTCCATTGGATTAATGCTTCAGTTGCATAAGTCCTCTTGGTATAAGGGTATATACAAACTTCATCAGTTCTGTTTATTAAGTAGGGCAAGTTCATATCCATTGTGCTTCTGTGACCTAGATTTACTAGACTGCTGCCCTATTCTCATCCTCTGGGAGAAGAGTCTGTTTCAAAAGTTAATGGTTCTATGGCAAAGGTTTATAAATGAGATTTTAAAATGTTGGGGATTTTTTTCTGGATTTTCAGTGTTAAGTGTTTTCTATGGCATAGAATCATAGGATAGTTTAGGTTGGAAGAGACCTCAGGAGCTTGTCTGTTCCAACCTACTGCTCAAAGAAAGGCTAGCTTTGATATTTATGATCCCTGAAGAATTATGGGTGTTGCATACAGTTTTCAGAAAAGTCCTGACTACATTCATTTTCCAGTTCCCAGGTGAGCTTTCAGCTGAATGGAGATTCTGCAGGAAATGATGCCTCTAGTTCTGTTACTCTCTAGTGCTAACTGCTTGAGATTGTATTTTGAATACAAACCAAGTGATGTTCTTGTGGTTTGTGTTTTCTCTATTTCATGGTTTGGTGTGAAATGTCATGAGAAGGAAGTCGCACTTAGTTATCAGTGACTGAAAACTGTTGAGAGCCTCCAGTGTTGCAGATGTAAAGGTTTCAGAACATGACTATGAAAAAGGAAGGTGTAATCATCTTAGGATTTTCAAGTAATGCCGTATTTACTAATCAGTAATTCTAATTTGCCTTTGTATTCTACTGTTCCTTCCTACATATTGCTCATTTTACTTATGTAGGTTCAAAGTATGTTTCAAACTGAAAACTGTTACTTAATTGCACTTGTACACTAAGGAGGATTCAGACTTCAGTGTTTTATGATGGGACACTTCTAGTCTGACTTCTGTTGTTTCTGTTTGCTCCTCTGTCATGTTAAAATTCGATTAACTTGCATTTAGCTTTCCACTTGGTATTATATTCATGATATTTCCATTTTTTTTAGATATGTATTTCCCTCCCACTGAGAATATTGAATAGGATTGTTTTTAAAACAAGTTAAATTCTGTTCATCTTAAGTGACTCTTTATTTTTCTGTACTTCTTAATAGTCATCTCTTTATGTGATTTCTCTGCTTTTTCCTGGAAATACTGAGAACTCCTAATGTAATTTTATCAGTGTAGGTGGCATTTCAAAAAGACAGAAGAAATAAAAAGCATTCTGTAATGAAACAGATTAAAATATATAAAAAAAGAAAGATAAAATATTGCCGTGTGATTCTATCACCATCTTCACTGAGTTTACGGATCTAAAAATCTAAAAAACTAAAACCAAATTTCCCTTGTAAGTGTACAAAATGTTACTTCTTTGGCCGACATGACTAATATTCCTAAGATTTCTTCTTGTTCTATATTTTGTATAATGACATCTACTTTAAAAACCTGTGGCTCATCAGAATCCATTTTACCTAAATTGAAATCATATAGCACTTATTAACAAAAATTATCCCAGAAATGTGATACTAGGAAAAAGAAACGTATTATAAAGAAAAGCTGCTAGTAAACAGCAAGCCTTATCCAAGTAGTATGTGTCTATTTCTATAGAGAAAGCAGGACAGAATTCTAGAAGTTTACCCGGAAGTTAATCTAGAAGTTTGTTTTAGACTTGCTATCTCAGTATGGAGTCTGCAAACTAGGATCTGAATTAGTACTCACTTCCGATAAAAATTGGATAAGTAGTTAAGATGAGGTAGTTACAGAGAAGCAGAGAAGGATTAGGCAGAGGAAAGAAATTAGGTATGTAGTGACCTTTCAAACTTTAGCCGAAAAGCAAGCCTGAGCACCAGTGTTTGGTGTCTAGAGTTACAGACTGTGGAGCCTTCAAGGTGTGACTGTGTTGTTTGACTTCTCAGGTTCTGAAGAAAGACAAGAGCAGAGACTTCCAGCTTCCATCACATTTTCAAGAGGTGGTAGAACAGAAAGAAATTATTACTTTTTCTCCAAGGATGAGCTCGAAAGCATAAAATTAAACAGATACTAGGAATGTTGAAGCTGGAAGCTTCAAACAATATCTAGTAATTTCATCTTTGAAGGAGTCCTGTACCCACATAGAGTGCAGTAATGTAGAAACACAGATAGAAGAGATGTGAGACAGGGGGCAGTCAAGTATATGGGAAAAGGCATAGAGAGAAGGTGAAAGCAGGCAAACAGATGTTATATTGTTTAACTGCTGAACTTCTTCATACCATCTCTTCGTAATACTTCTTTCTTTGTTATTTTCACCAAACTAGGTTGCATACCTTGAAAGCTATGAACTGATGATGTGAAAGTGCTAGTAAAACAGAATCTGTATTTAATCTGTTTTAATGCATTTTTGTTTGTTTATTCATTTTTTTCCTTTGCAAAATCTTACAAGTTGCTGTTCTCAAAAGCCCAAATCTTCTCCCCAAAATAGTTCCAGAGAGTTTAATAAACAGAAAATATGGAGATAATCCTCTTAGTAGAGGCACAAATGTGTCTGAGAATGTCCATCATATCACTCAATTTCAGATTCTTTCCTGGTTGCTAGGATAAAATCTTAGGGACAGTTTACTTCAAATTCTCCTGAGCTTGTGAAGAAGAATATCTTTCCCTTTTCGATCTGGTAATTATGATTTTCTATAATTTGATACATTAAAATCTTCATGGGCAGCATATAAAAGTTGTTCCTTCTAGTATTGCGGATACTATCCATGTATATGAGAAATTAAATATTTGCTTGTTTGTTTCTAAGTGGTAGAAGTCATTGCAGGAATTTAAAATGACAAAGAAATGTTGAGAGACCTAGACATTCATTGTAATAAATAACTTTAGAATCTGTAAAGACATTTAGGCTCATAAAATACAAGTTATAATTTGCTGGAATTTTTGGTAGAACATGTATTTTTGTCCTTTTGAGAAATTATCGTCCATGCTAAGAAACTTTTTTTTCTTATGGCAGTAGTATTTTCATCAATAATTTTCACCTTTTCTTCTGTTTCCCATTATCCATTATCCATTATTTTTGTTAGCTTCCAAAAACAGAACAAACAAACAAAAAAAAAAATGAGGTTACAACATCACCTGGTAAAAAATTGCAGCTAGATACAATGCAGTTTTAAGGGAATTAATCATTGTATCTGTGTTATTTTTCACTGAAGGCAGACTCAAATATCAACCTGAGTAGCCCCAGGATTCCCTTGAGCTGACAACATCCTTGTTAAACTTCAGGTGTATTAAACAAAACCAAATAAAACTCTAGATGTTTTAAGTGCTCACCACTTTTATCTTTAAACCTGATGTTGTGCATACGAGACAGACTGGTATTTCCAATGTCAGATAAAGCAATGTTATGATCAGTACCTTCTCTTGAGCATGCAGACCTCTAACGATTCATGACTAAGACATTCCATTTAGTTGAGTTTCTTAATGCATACAATATAATAAGCATCACTTTTTCTGAAAATAAGACATATCTGAACTCAAATAAAATTGCTCTTAGGATATACTGAAGAAATTGTCCAAGATAGTGCTTCTTGTGACAGACATTAGAATTGCATGTTACTAATATGACTGCATCATCATATTTCTTTTCTAGATTTTGCTATGCTTTGATGTTTAGGGGGCTTTACAGTTTTTTGTTTGTTTGTTTTTGTTATTTTTTATAAGATGAGAATACAAGGATGAAATGAGATTTTGAACAGTGGTTTATCTATTTAATTAGCAAGCATTTCCCCTCCCTCCAACCCCAGTGTTTTGATTGCAGGTCTAATTATCTTCCATTCATCAGACAATTGTAGGATATTTTAAAATTAAAATCAGTAGTGCTGTGATAAGTTTTAAAAGTTGTGCACATAAGATAATATGGTAATATAATATTGACTAATTCAGAAGAGAATAAGTTCACTGAAAGAAGTATTTTTGAAACAATTTATTAAAATTCAAGGATTGGGTTGTTCAGAGGTTACGATAAAATTCATGGAATGCCTTTTGGAATAATGAACCTTCCTGGAAGAGTATGAAAAATTAACAGAATCCATTCCATTTGAAAGATAATCTGGAGTCAAGAAGAAAATACATCTCTTAAACTGCTTGAAGTTAAGCATGTATTGTACTGTGTTGTTCCTTAAGCCAAAGTTATATTATAACTTCTAGAAATTTTGAACACTGCTAAAATATTAGACTTATCATAGTTGTCCAGGTTTTTGGCAAATATTCAGAAGTCATGAGATTATGGGAAAGTCACAGGATTATGACATAGCAGGGAGAAATCTGAGAGACAGAATCTTATCCTATGTTTTTCTCCATTTTTAGAAAAGCGTCTGTGAGCTCAGCTAAAGAAAAGAGGCATTTTAAGGTGAAAAATATCCTACAATGTTAAACTGAATGTCTTGTCTGAATGAGAGTGTGCTTTTGAGAGATGTGATTCAACAAATTTAATGGCATTCTTCATATCTACCGTTTTTTTCCTAAGAACTTTTATTTGTCACTGGCATATTCTGAGCTTTTTTTTTTTCTTCTTTTTTTTTCTTTTTTCCCCTCAGTGATTTGTACTAGGCTAATGTTTTTTATAATAGTTACTTTCTAGTCACTTTCATATCTTGAAATAGGGTTCCAAATTTTGTCTGACTAAATCATCCTAGTTGCAGATCAACTGAACAGTTTGAGCAGCTTACCTGTATCAAAACACTTAGAAATGCAGGAAACAGCAATCTGATGTTTCCTGTTTCCAAATCTCAAGGCTTAGTTCTGCAGCACCCTCAAGTCATTTTCTGAAAGCTGCTTTCCAAATGGGCAGCACCCATCCACTTTCCAGAATTTGTTGTTCTCTCACCTTCTTTGATTGAGTTGAGGCTGACAAACATGTAGTTCCCTGTGTCTTCTTTTTTTCCTTTTTTTTGGAAACAGGAGGGACATTTGTATTCCTCCAGTGCTCAAGCACCTCTCCCAGTTGCAATGGACATCCAAAAAGGATGTCCAGGACACATGGTAAGCTTCCTAGATTTTCCTGGATTTTCACAGATCCCAGCTGTTGTGGGAACATAAGATATGGGTGAAGTTTTCAAATTCACTCCCTTGTGGAACTCCTTCATTTGTAATACTACAGCTGAAGCTTGAAATATTTTAATGTTAATTTAAGCTTTGAATTTGTAAGATGTTTTATGGCCTATTGACCACTACTCTTTGTATACAGTCTTGCAACCAGTTCCTCATCCACCAAACATCAAGTCCACCCATCAAGTCCATGTCTTTCCTACTTGGAAAGAATGATGTTATGGGGAACCATGCTAAGACCTTACTGAAGTCTAGATGAATGACATCAGTGTCTCTTTCGTTGTCCACTGACACAAATCAGTCCAGATCAAACATGCTACTTGGACATTATGTTAGTATTCTCTTGTTGAATTACTGCATGAATGCTTCTAGCACACTTTTCTAAACTGCACCTGCTGTCAATACAATTAAAGAGGACTTGAGACAACTCTTTTTTTTTTACAAATGTCAAAAGGCAAATTATATATTTGTTGAAACAAATAGAGAAAAGCTGTAAATAGGAATTAAATTAATTAGAAATGTTTTGGCATTGTCCTTTGTCTTAATTTCCAGATCTCTCTGAAGTTGCTTTGATACTAGATGATCTTTTAAGTCGACTGATAAGGGTAGGTCAGTAAAAACGTTTAGACTCCTTTTCCACAGATCCAAGATACACAAAGTTTATTTGTTCTTCTTTCTTACGTGATTCGTAGAGTGAAGTTTGTACCTCTTTTGGTTGCATTCATAATGTCAGATTCAGAGATTAAAAAAAAAACACAGGACGGGGATCTGGGAAAGTTATCCAAGAGACAATACTGGCATTCTTGTGTATTTTAAATCCAGCTCTTTTAGTGCCTGATTTAGTGGTTGACAACACTGCTATGGCAGAGGAGTTGGAACTAGATGATCTTTGAAGTTCCTTCCAGTCCAAGACATTCTATGATTCTGTATATTAAGGAGTCATCTAAACCAGATTGCTACAGTCTGTGGGTATTGGAAGCCAATCTTTTCTCTAGTAGCCCTGCTTCTGCAGATGATAATATTTTCAACTTATCTTCTCTTTCGAGAACTCACCAAGGATCTGAAAGTTCCGTATTCTTTTCCCCTCTGTTTGAATCTTCTCAAAGTAAGTCACACCACATCATCCAGGCACTAGGACTGATCCCTAAACAGTAAAAGCCTCAGACATCTGCATTGTTTTCTGGCAGTTACTCCAAGTTCTTTTTCTACTGCAATAAATGGAAGCACTGTCCGTTGGAGAAGGGTGCGGTGTGGGAGGAAAACAGGGATTGTATCCAGATACTCTGAAACTAATCCACAAGAAGAAATGCTTGTATTTGCTCTGTACTGCTCTGAGGAAGGTGGGTGTTGAATTCCTGTACTTCATTCTGTAAATAACACGTGTGCTAGATGGATAAGGATTCCAGAATAGCATTAGGTAACATTATAGAGAGCATTTCACTCATTTCACTTACAAAACTTTTTTTTTAAGGTGGATGTTGAGTTGGCAGTTGTTAGGGTGATGAAAATGAGCAGATGTTGGTTGTTCTCTAGACACAGTTAGTAACATCTCTCAAGCAGGAGTTTCTTTACTGTAACTTTGTTTATAGCAGGTGGACACAGTGGAAATTTGATCTGATGCATTTTGCATCCCTAATCTAAATAGGAGTCTAGAGAAGCTGAAACTACACCATGAAAGACAAGAAGTTATATCGTTAGTTGGTTCTGCTGGGCAGGGCAAGTGTCCCTTAACAGTTTTTTGTGATCAAGTACAACTCCATCACAGACAGAAAAAATATCTGACAGAAAAAAGCGGGTGTCAGAGACTAGGGGAAATTGTCATCTCCAATGCATATTCTAGGATGCAGTCTTTCTTCCTAATAAATAAATAAAAAGCATGTAGGAAAATATATTGCTCAAATTGTATGTGTGGAAAAGAGGAAGCTTTGCAGTTATCAGGAGAGGTGCTTTGCATGGTGATTGCTGAAACTGCGGCTTCCAGTAGAAGCAAGGTTTCCTCTATAAGACATGCCTCTGTTGAATTTGGAACCCTTCTCATCTCTGGTTACACTTGCTTTCAAACAGAGAACACAAAAAGTCCTGTCTGCAGTCCTAAAGAAGAAAGTGGTAATGTTTTTTCCCAGATCTAACTTGGCCAAATTTCCTCCTTTTATTTGTGCTGAGCTTTGAATCTTGTCACAACTTCAATTTGAAAACTTCCAGTCTTTGGTTCTTCTGCCTGCTGCTGTTGTACAGTTGTATGATCAACTGTTCTCTTAATTTACCTACAGTGATCTTTGATATGAAGTATTAAATATTTTTTAAAGAGGGAAAGGTTGGAGAATCTACCTGCAGCGACTTTATCAATGAAAAGCGTATTATCATTTCCTCCAAACCGTTTGTATAGAAACATTCTGCCTGATGACTCAGTTTTATCAAGAAGCCTACATGTCTCTTCAAGACATTTTCTCTAAGACTGTAAAATAACAATTTGTGTTAACATCAAAGTCATTAATATAGAGATGGAATATGGAGAAGTCTGTTTCAAAATGCTTAGAACAAATTGTATATATCTGCTTTTTTAAAATAGTGTTTTGCATTCAGTCCTGACAATCATAGTAAAAATTCATAAAAGTTGAGACCCCTAGGTTAGCAGAGATATAAATTGCTTGTGCAGTGTATTGCTTGCAAAGTTCCCAGCTCTGATATTGTTCAGAGCTATACTGAAAAACTGTACTCCTTGCAGTTCCAGAGACTTTAGGGTTGTCTGCATCGCACTGAAATGCTATACCCCGAAGAAGAAGAGGAATGAATATATGAATTATCATTTGATTATGATACACTGCAGTCTAGTGTATAGCCTTCAGCTCTTTTTTTGCTTTCCGCTCGTTTTCCTCACTTTAGCTTTATTTGTTTAATTTCAGCCCATGATGCTCTGATTCACTAGCAAACTAATTTGCCTACAGCTTAGTAAAATCTCAGGGTTTTTTTGTTTGTTTGTTTTGTTTTGTTTTGTTTTTGTGTGTGGGGGGGTCTCTGTCAGGTCTAATGATTGCAAAAGTGTTTGTTCTTGCACTGGTGGAGCAGACAAGTGCTCTGTGTTACCCTTGTCAGTCTTTTACAATTTGTCCTGAGGCCTGTCCTTAAACCAGTTTTGCTTCACTTTCCAGTTTGCTGAAATGAAAAGCCACATTATTTGCTCTCTAGGTTTCTGTGATGCATTCCATCAGTCATAGTTTCATTACTGCTTTCTTTTACATGAATACTAAGCACTTTAGTACAAATGCATGTCAAAGACAAAGCCCAGCAGCTTGTCAACACCCTTTCAACTGGAAACTTGTTTTCAACATTTCTGTTCTCTTTGGAATTACTTTTCCTTTGTGAAGTTTACAGATACAATACTAAAGAAATCCCTGCAGATCTGACTGCCTTATTTAGCTTCAATATCGGGTCCTTTAAATATTTTGCATAACTTGCCCTGCTGTTTTATTTTTTGTTTGTTTGTTTCTTTGCTTTTCCATAGAAAATATTTCCCATCAAATTCTTAAATTTATTTTTGATTGAGCTTGTTTTCAGATAGAATTCTTGGATACTGTTGACTTATACCTTTAGGCAAATTTTAACAGCAAAACTACATAAAGATTGATTCTGGACAGATTTGATAAAGCAAACATTTTTTCCATCATCTAAAGGAAACTGGATGTAGATTTGGCCTTCTTAAATATTCACTGCACTGAAGGTGTGTGAACTATGTGCTTCAGCTTTAGTGATTGTTTTAGCTGTTTCTGATTTGTTTTGTGTAGTGTTGGCCATCTAAACAGTGGTGTCTAGTCTAAGCTGATCATTTAGGTTCCTTTTATAGCCAGTAAATACCTCTCAACCTAAGTTGAGATGTCTCAATAGAAAAAAAAAAAAAAAAAAGTATCTTGAAGATTCCTGCTGCTTTCCACTGACTAGTTTTAAATTAGGAGCCACCAAGGTCTCCCTCCCAGTTTATGACCCTCTGTTAAGAGAGAGGATAGTAGAGGTCAAATGCACAAGCTACAGGATGATGAGAAAAATGAAGACTTCAGGAGCTCTGAGCTGGAACTGTTTCTTAGCTGACCTGGGGCAATTTCTGGGCTTTTCTCACAAAGGCCACTCCTGCAGCTCCCCTCACCAAAAAAAAAAAATAATAAAAAAAAATTGCTATATAAATCCAATACAAGTTTATGACAAAATCAACAAAACAATTAGTTCTGTCTGAAATGAGTAACTAGCAAATACTGGCCTAACATATCTGCATAGGAAGAAATGTGTTATATGCAATTAAATTTGTGATTTTTTTATTCCTCTTGTAAGAGTATAACTTCTGCTGAATGACTCTTTACCAGTGTGTAGTAATTCACAATTTGGTATAGCAGTAGGAATTCTATGTCATTTTTAAATAAAAATGTTGGCTAGTACTGAATACACATTCATTTTCAGTTTTCAGTATGATAGACCTCATTCATGTGAAATTTAATTTAAGAACATGAGCATGAGACAGACGGTCTACTAGAAGAAAGTTAACTCCACAGTTTTATCACAGCCAGGCCCAATACATCACATCACTGCTTCATGCTCCAGTGCCTACCAGGGAAGCAGAAGCTGTCAGTATTTTTCAATAGTGGATCTTAAGTAGATAGAAAGAACTTGATTTTTTTAAATTTTCTAAGGATGCTTATTCTAATTTTGGCAATGTGGACACTGAGGTACAAATCAGCAAAGGATATCTTTTTCCTAATTATAGTCAGATAGGATGCCTGTAAAAAGTTCAGAATATTGAGACTTGGTAATAGCTCTGGCATAAAAATATTGTCCCATAGTAACCCAGATTTCTTGGTTTGCTGAAGAAAATTACTGCAAACTTTATCTCACAGATGCATAATTTTGTTGTTTGCCATGTATTCATGCTGAAGAGCACCAGAAAGCTTGCAAATTTACTTTTTTTTTTTTTTTTTGTCACTGTACTAATGGCTAGTGATGCACATTAAAACATGTATCTTACTGTATTTTACTGTATTTTATGTATTCTTGTCTGCAAGACTAAAGAGACTGGAGTTACTCCTTAAGTAGGTAACCTGCCATTTATCATTTACAGACTGTATCATCATCATTCAGTTCTATCCTTAACCATCTTGGAGCTCATTTAGTCTCTTACTGCAGACTTTTTTCAAATTGCAAATCAATGTTATGGTATGGATTTCTCTGAATTTTCAGGTGTTTGGGTTTTTTTGGGGGGGTAGGGGGGTTATTTGTTTATATTTATTTATTTATTTATTTAGGCATTGCTCTTAGTGGAAAAAACTGAATAGAATTGTCTAGTTCTAGTCTTGGGAAATGGCTGCAAAGGGACTCTAGGTACTTTAAGCATGCATCTTTTTTATAAGTATATCTCTTGAAGAGCATGTGTTTTTGCAAGTGGGCACCAACTGCCTTCAGTCCATGTTGCAATCCAAACAGGTGCTGGTGAGTTCAAGTATGCCCCACTAGCTGTGAGTAGGGCTAAATAAGGAAGCCATTGAACAGTTGTCTCCAAAGTGAGATATGCGCATCCCATAGGATGTGCAAGACATTCTATTGGGAGGTGGAAAGAAAATATTTAACTTCCATTTACAGTTTATTCTAATAAAAAAGAAAAAAAATAAAAATAAAAATAAAAATAAAAAGAGATAGTAAGCTTTGCTAATATTCAGTATCTTGTGTCCTTATTCTTTTATGTCAGATAGTTACATAAAGATCACGTAGTACCCTTAGGAAAGACATGAAAGTGTTGACAGTGGCACCCTCAACTTGTTCATGAGCCTTGAGTGTCTTGCAACAAATTGCAGTTTAGTTCCTTGCTGCATCTTGTTCTGGTTCTATATGTTCATGTTTCTGCTGGCTGTGTAAAAGAATTGGGAAGGCTCATTTGTCCTTATCTGAAAAGTATCTTGGAAATGCCCACAGTCCAGAAAATCAAACACAGTTCTTTATGTCTGTCTTATATATGAGGCTATTGCTGCCACTTTACTTTTCTTCAGCAGTCTCTATTAATAAATTGAAGATGAATTAACCTTTTTTGTCAGTGTCCTGACGTAAGCAACTATGTTTGTGCATCATGAATTTTACAGAGGTTAATAATAAGGGCTCTATCCTTTACATGATCCAAGTACCCATTCAATCCAGCATAGCTTCTGGGTAATTGCTCTACTTCTGTATATTGTTGTTTTGACTGAAATAAATAGCATTAGTAAATAGCTCCACTCAGATACTGTGGGCTCATTTTCCACCATGGCACAGACACCACGTGAAGGCACTTAGATGTCAATTTCCCTGTGTAAAGCAGAAAATTCATCTATTAATCTTTATTATATAAAATTCTAGAGAAAGGATAGGAAACTAAGAGTAACACAACATTGTGAGATATTCTCACTTTCTTAATTTCTCTTCTCTTTCAGGTTAAACATAGGAGAAATGTAGGTGGTGACCTAGGGAATTGCTGAGGGAGTGCATGGGGGAAGTTCCTCTCCTTTCCTATCTCCATTATACCCTTTTAGACCAAAGTGTCAGTAACAACTTTTCTGTCCCCTTAATTTGATGTGCTCATGTAAGTTAGAGCCTGATTCCATGTCAGTGGATTGATATTCCTGCAAATGAGTGATGTGTGGTCAGTAGAAATGGTGAAATGTCTCCAGTAGAAATAACATGGTGATTTCCTGTCACATCGTCTATACTTCTGGCATTTTTGAATGCCATTTTTTTAATGGAAACAAGCTTCTCCAGACATTCAACAAAGTCTCTGAGCTCTAAAATTAACAAATAGGTGAAACATTACAGAACTCTTCAGGCTGCAGCTTCAAAAGTTCCAAATTTAAATGTCTACGTAGCTTTAATGTTTAAAAAAATAAATGAAAAAAAGAACCTTTCCTAAACAATTCACGTGCCTTTCTCCTGACACCCGATACATGATAGCTTCTTCTTGGCAGGACTGTGTTTTCTTTGATGGGCTAACGGTTATCTTCCCTATTCTTCTTGGTCTCATTCATGTTTAAGGGAGAAATGCGCATCTTAAGTTAGTGCAGAATGTGTACTGCAGAGGAGTTAGAATAGATGCTGGAAAACTAAAGTTATAGTGCATTTTGATAGATATCTGATATTTTATATGGCCAGTTTCAGGTGACCACTATGCAACCACATCTGGACCAGTTTGCAGGCAGCTAACAGTATGGTATTGACATTATTCTTTTAACTAAAATTATTTTACTTATTGGGATGATTAAAAAAAAAAAATTAAGTGTTCTTGTTTTATGGGGAAAATGATGAGGCAGAATTATATTGCGGATGCTTTTGTTACACTTACTATGCTGCCTAGATGCAAGTGTTGGACTATTTCAAAGGGATCAGAATTTTGTCTAACTCCATTCTAGTGTGCTTCTTTGAAGTTTTTCTGAATTGTTCATGTCACTGAAATGAGCTAGCAGTTAACTTCAGAACAGAAATTACAGATACAATATATATGTATATATCCTTTAAATGAACAAAAAACATGTAATAGATGATCTGAAATTTATTTCAAGCTACCAGAAAAGTTTACTCAATCCTCGTTGAGATAAATTCATAACCCTTTATGATGCCATATGAATTCTCTCCTCCCTATTTTCAGAGAGGTAAAATGAAGCATTACATATGCCTAAAAGCTACTGAATATTTTTTTTCATGTCACATTGTTGTTAGCTCTGTAGGGATGCAGAAGAGTGAAGTCTGATTCCATGTGATCTGTGAATTCCAAGTGTAATCCTTAATGCTGAAATAGAAAGGGCTGTGACAACACAAAGCACACATGATCAAGGAGATGATTGCCAGTTCATAACAAGTAGCCATAATTTCTACCACCTCAAGATACCAGCCAGTTGCACTAAGATAAAGAACAGAAGTTCCTGCTTAATTACAGCATAAAACTAATCAAATAATGCTCAGGCAGCGTTGATTTTGTCCTCTGTTTTCCATACTGTATTAGGGATTTCATCTCAGACAGTCCTGGTAAATTACTTGTATTTTTGCATCGTTTGCGTTTAATACATTCCTTGTTACACAAGGAACAAAAAGGAAAGAAAACTTCCATTAAAGTAATGGATTAATTTGGCTTTACCTTCTTAAACCAAATAGCTTATATTAATATGACTCTGGGGGATTCTTCTGTGGGAAAAGAGACTGTGAAGTCAATAAAATGAAAAGATGCCACAGTGGTATTTTTAACTACATTGCTGTAAGAGACCCACTGAAGTAAGGATATTTAAGACAGTGTGCTGAGATGCAACATACTATCTGTTCAGAATCCTATTCAGTATAATATAAATTGGTCTGTAGAATTTATTTATAAAGAACCTGATTATAGTATATGCCAGAATTCTTGTGATTTAAAGAGATCAAGAAAAAGATGCTAGAAGGAAAAAATTTCAGAACCTTGATATCTGCCAGAGGAGAAGAGAAAAAAACAGAGCAATTAACGAAAGCACTAAACTGTTCAAAAAGATGTGTACCAAAGCCAGCGAAAAAATTCTTGTCAAAAAGGACTTTTCACAGGTAACTGGAGCCCATCTTTAGCTGACAATTGAAATCTCAGTGGAGGAAGTACATGAACCAAACTGAGAAGCTCAAGTGCAGAAAATTATCACCACCATATGGCATCCTTCTGAGGATTGTGAAGTAAATAAAGTGTGAAATAGCAGCCACGGGACACTGTGGGATACGTTGGTGCAAGATTTTCTTCAATATTCAAAAAACTGTTTAATACAGCTTCTGTATTTTTTTAAAGTTGGAAGACTAAGGGATAATCCCCAAAATCTGAAGTAATGTTTAATCGTGTCGTTGTCCCAGACAATATGATGAAAATGGTTTAGTTGAGCTGTTACTTTGTCTTGCTTTGGCTTACTTTAACTTTTTGCGAAGTTAGTGTTAGCGTAGCATGTATTAACTGGAATAATTTAACTTGCATTGATTATCTAGCTATTAACTAGCTTGCTTATCTAAATAACTTTCCAAGAAGGATGTGACTGTGGCTTTTGTCTAAATTGCATGGGTTTTTTGACAGAAGTGTTGGCTTTCCAAAGTCTGCAGCAGAGGACAGTCATGTCTCATGTTGAATTTCAGAGAATCAGCAATGTAACAGCCAGTGCCATTATCAGTTCTTGAGCAGCAGAGGAGGGGGGAATAAAAAAGAGATTGGAAGCAAAAATAATAGTTTTGTCTATAACTTGCTTCACCAGAGGTGACAGCAATCACTGTTTCTCACCTTCTGCCATGGAGTGCCATTTAAACATTGATTATTTTTTTCTGTTGCAGACTTATAGTGACATTCTCTCTCACTCCCTTAAGCATCCTTCAGCTCTGGCATTACGTATAAGGGACAGGAGAAGAACTTCTTGAGCTTCCTGAAAAGCACAATTGGATTTTTTCTCAAGTGCATGACACTTTTTGAAAATACTTTTCACTAGTAAAGAATTGGTATTATATGGTGGGTTTCTTTTATTAGTCTTGAATTTCTCAGCTTTATTTTTCATGTTATACTTTTTCCTCAGGCAATAGATGGCATTATGATGCTAATTATATGTTAGATGTCATTAATTTTGCACATGTAATCCAATTCCACTTCATGTGCCTTTCTGACATTTTCTAGAATTGCTTCTCCGTTTTTTCAATTGGAAACAGAACATAATATCAAGACATTTCTTCAGAAAACTTTCAGTAATAGGCAGACTAAGGTGAGGTTTGAAAAAGGATTTATAATCTTCCAGAATGATCTCGGTCACTCCACTCCTTATTTGGTGGCAGCAACAGTCAAAGATGAGTGCGTAGCTTCCATACAGTACAACTCCAACATGGTTGATTCTTCCTTCTGCCTGGATGTCTGCTACGGAAATTAGTGCTTCAGTGCTTTTAAGCACTGAAATTCCTCAAATAGGTGATTGACAAGTCAAGAAACTCTGGACTGTGATTCATGGATAAAATGTAGGAAAAATTGTGTTTTTTAAAAAACCTTAATTGGAACTCATGGGTGCAGTGATGGCCCAGAAGAGAATATCGACATGACATGAGTCATGCTGGGTTTTTTTTACTTTTACTTTAGTTAGATCAAATTCTGTTTGGATCTTTATCTCAGGGCAAATCCTACATTACAGCTTGTTTGAAGCCTGTATGAAGTGCACTAATACTATACCATTTATTTTCCTGGCCTACTTCTTCTGTCATAGAAAACTTCGTATATGAATATTCTGCCTTAAGTTGTAGAAGATTTAGAGATGTTCAGAATGTTTGAACATCTGTAGCTCTGTTTTATTTCAACATCAGAAATAATTTTGGATTGTCTATTAGATTTCTGCATACTTCAGGCTACAAAATAGCAATACATAATCAATCTCTTGATAAAAAGATTCTTGTGTATTGTTTTATTATCTGGACATTTTCCACATGAACATACCAGTAGGTCATTGACTTGTGGTATGACACTAATGAAATTTTATTTTAGCCCTTAGGTGAAAGCATGTCTGAAGTGGTTCTAAAAATGATCTTATATTGCTTTTGGCAGTACCTTATACAGCAGTAGTATGCCACATTCTGCTTGAATCAGATCACTACCACTGAAGCTTCATGTTTGGCCAGTACGATCTTGACCTAGCTATCAAAAGATTGCTATGTTTCTGTTTTCTCTGGAATTAAGTATTTAGGCTGTAAAGGGCCTTTTGCTAGCCTTATGGATTCAATGCATACTATTTCCATGCAATGTCCAATGGGTTAGTCTGTTGACTGAGACCTGCAATGAAAATACAAATTTCAGATTTTCTTAATTAGGAAAAAATGTGACACAAGTAGAATGTCCATGTACTGTCTGTTATTTAGAAGCCAGTGTAATTACTCTCTGGGTAATGAAGGTACATTTACACAGAATTACCCATAACAACACGCTTTTAGAGGACAAGTTCAAGAGTTAAAGTACCTTTCCCCACTGAATTCCTTGCAAACCTTCCTAAGAGGGTGATGGAAATGCAGGTATTCCTGTTGACAAGTACAAAATACAGTTTAGCTCTTCATGGTAATTTTTTTTCTCCCCTTGATGCAATTCATGCTTAGTACACCATAGTTTACTACCAGCTTCTTGATATATGTTAAGCACAACCTGGTAGAGAGCTTCAGTTTCTTAACAAATCTGTGTTTTTACCCAAGAATCTTCTTAAAGGAAATATATCAGTCTTGAGTGGGACTGTGTACTCCATTGGTAGGATCAAGTCATCAAAGACTCATTTTCCTACACAGTGTTCTCAATATTGTCTGTTCTATAATTGATGAAAATACTTTTAAGGGGATTTATTTTTCATACAAGTAAAGCTGAACTAACTGTATTATACAATGGTTTCAATTGTTCACCATAGCATTAAGCTCTTAATACAGGGTCTTTTCAAGATTTTATTTCTGTGTCTGCTGGTAGAGTTTCCATGAATGTTCCATGAATGACATAATACTCTGGAGTAATGTTTTGTCACAGGTTTCTTCACTGAGTAATTAATTTCCAGAATAATTAAAAAAAAAAAAAAAAAAAAAAAAAACACAGTAGTTGTATTTGTTTCTACTTGTACCTTTTTTACAATACAAAATAATTTAGCTTATCAAGTTTTATCAGAAATTTTACAGCACTCTGTACAAAGCAGCGTAAAATATAGAGATCAAAATATAGAAATGAGTGCCATAACAGATGAAATATAAATTATTTCTTTTTTGAGGAGTATTGGTTGGGATTTACAGACTGTATTTACAGAAGTCTTTTGTGTAGGGTGTCTGGGGAAGATCTTTTTTTCCTCACATTCTCCAGGTTGTGTAGCAATTCATCTAGCTTGGAAGATATTATTTGTGTTAATTAGAATAGGAGGTATAGTGTGAGGAGACCTCAAGGGAAAGATGTAGTCCCCATTGTGAGTACTTGCTACTGAAACTGGATTTCAGCCTCTTGGATTGTGGGCTTGAAAGTGAGAAGGAAAGAGATTGTTGTGAAGTGTTGACAGTATCTCAGTTCCTCCTGGTCTCATAATTCTGTGCTATCTGCAGTGTAGATGAATGAGTGCAAACTCTTGATGCCAACAATTATAACCAGATTCACATTCCTTCTTTGGAAAGAATTTGAGTTGCTGCTGATTTTCAGCAGCATACAGAGGGGATACAAAACGAGATTGTGCTTCAGAAATACATGTAAAAATATTTTTTTTCTCCACTTTATAAAGAGGATGAAGTGAAGATATCTGTCACAGAGAGTGGATGCTGAAAGATTTTGACAGATCAGATCAGTAGCTCTTACAAGTGTAGAAAAGAGGAATTTGAGTCAATAAATTAGGTTTTATTCAGTTAATAATCCCAGTGACAACAGGTAGTTAATTGTTGTGTTATTCATTAAACTCTTCTCAAATCTCATCCAAGCCTGTCCTTTCACCCCCAAAAGAGCCTAAAGCCCAAGTACTGCAGTGTATTGCAATAAGGATAAATATTCCCATAGTTCATGCAGAGTACAGAATTAAATCTTAACATGATATTGCTGACCTTTCTGCATTTAGTAAGTCTGAGAAACATGGTTTGCTATTCTGAAGGATTATTGAAATAATAATAATTTCCTATTGTCTGTATTATCCCAGGTATGTATTCTATAATTTCCCTTTCATCAAAATGACATTGAATTTTGTTTGGGGTAAACATTTTATTTTTTTTTTAATTCTTTACTGTATGTTCTATTCATAGTTTTCAGCTGATAACAGAACATAACAGACACTGAAGTTTTTTGTAAATACTGACATAGTCTGATGCAATTAAACCATTAGCAAATGTGGTGGTTTGACTCCCATTGGTGGCTCAGCACCACAACTCCACTCTCTCAATCCCCTCATCAACAGAAAAGGGAGAGAAAGCACAATGGAAGAAAATCTCATGGTTTGAGATAAGGACATGGAAATCCCTCGATGATTATTGTCATGGCCAAAATAGACTCAACATAAGGCATATTATTGTAATTTATTGGCTATTGCTAACATACTGGAGCAAACTAAAAACACCGCCCTGTCTTCAACCCTTTTCTATCCACTTTGCCCCAAGCAGTGCAGGGGAACAGGGAATGGGGGCTGTGGTCTGTCCATAATGCTTCATCTCTATTGCTTCTGATCAGGGTCACTGTTACCCTGCTCCATGTGGGGGCCCTCCCACGGGGTGCCATCCTTCTCAAACTGATCCTGTGTGGATTTCCCACAGCTTCTCCAGAACTTTCTCCAACATGAGTTAGTACCATGGAGTCCATCCTTCAAGACTAGACTGCCACCACAGAAGCCACTCATGCAGCCACCCCACTGCAAAACCCTGCCACATAAGCCCAGTACAGGAAGCAACTGCAGTAACAGAGCACATGGTAAAATGTCTAACCTGACCCAGATTATTCGAAACGACCATGAAAAAATGCCAAGGTCGATAAAGATTTCCAAGCTTTTCAGAAAACTCATAGTTTGTACTAATCTCTCCTACAAGCCAAGAAGTAGTTTTACAACCTCTGTGTTCTCCCTCAGTGGATGTTTGGCTGGACAGAGCAATTATGCAAGTAGCACACTCTTCTGACCTTTTCCTAATAACATTTTTTGAAGGTAAGGGATCTTTAGGGTTTCTAAGTTTGAATGGGTACTATAGGTAGTAGAACATTTTAAGCAATGTTAGGTTTTGAGACCTGAGTTTCAGCTGCAATCTGAAGCTGTCAGTGCCTCTCTATTCCTGAGAGTCATCCAAGCACTAGTTATAGTAAATGGAAAAAAGAGGGAGATACTTCCAAGGTGCAATTCATCCTACCTGTTTTAGACATTTATTTGTGGATGAAATGGCTCATCCTTTAGAAATGTTCATTTGTCTTTGGCAATTTTTCATCTTTCCCACATAATGTTGGAATAAACAGTATTTAATATATCACAGATTGAGTAACTGAATGCATAAGTGTTCTTAGTGAAAGTGAATGTGTTACTTTCAATTTGCTTCATCAATGAGAATTTTACATAAAAACACTTTCTTTTATAGTTATACATCATAGACCTTTTGATAATGATGATATTTTCTTAATAACTATTGTTCAATTTTCTCTGTTTGAATTCCCCCTAAGTAACTCTGAGTAGTAAATATGTTTGAAATGTGTGCGTAGGAATTGCTGATATATGCTATATTTAGTCCACCTATAATAATATAGCTAGTGTTGAGAAAGTCCATAACTTTGGTTCAATATTCAGTGTTTCTTTTCCATGAGAAACCATTACAGAAGTGGTGCACACTACAGAGGGTGTAGTAATAGCTTGTGCTTCAGAAGAAACTCACGGTACTTTTCTAAGCTGTGACTTTTTTTCTGATAGTGTGATACTTTCCACCTTGTTCTGTCCGTATTTTCTTATCTGTATTAGGAAACACACATCTAAAGATCTCCCATGTATTTCAAACATTTTTTAAATATTTTTTAAAATGTTTTTTATTATCAAAGCACATACACTAATACTTGTGAAAACTTTTTTTTTTTTTTTTTGTCGGAAGATATATTCTATATTGTACATACTGTGCTTTTAATAACACAGACAACAATATGGAATGCCTTTATTTTTCTGCCTTTGTGTCCCCTCCAGTAATATCAGCAGTCCTCGCTGCATGTCTGCTTTCAGTACTCCTATTATATTCACTTGTTTTAGCAAGCAGTTCTAATTCTCTGCTTATTACTTGTGCTTTTGGCATTGGTTTGCAAATTATTAAATAATCTCTTCTAAATATGGCCCCATTTACATTCATAATGCCTGAAATGAAAACTGTTATTGTATAATGTTACACCCTCCAGACCTTTTGCTTTTGGTCTATGATCTGTAGGAGCCAAGTCTGATAAACTTCTAGAAAAATGGTTGTTCTGTTTATTTGGGAGCCCTCATCATGGCCTTCACTTTTCTAGAAGGAATATCACATTCAGGGAACCAGAATTGTGTTTTGTGTATGATTGCTTCTTTGGTTCTGTTAATCAGTGTTCCTGAAATCTTGAACTATTTTTACAAGGGCTGCTTGAAATGTAATGCCTCCTGTTTTATGATATTGGCCGTGACGTCAGAGGCAAATGTTGGTGGTATGGCAGTTGAGGTTGAACCTTCCCACTAATACTCCATTACATTTTGCTGCCACGTGACAGATGGCAGCAGAGGAGCATTCTCCCCTAAAAAACAACCCTTACTATTTAAAAGTTACTATTTATCTTCTCTACTACAGCTTCTGGAAATAACATGAGAGTTCATGATTACTGTTAGCTTCTGACCGAAAAACATAGCAATAAATATTTTCTACCTTGGTGAACATAGGGAGAAATTATAATATTTTATCTTGACTTTATAGAAGCTTATGTTTAAATAAGCATCACCTATAAGGTAATCTATAAGCTTTATGTGACATCTCATTCAATAAGATAAAGGAAATCTAATGCATTTCCATTGGTATTTCTCTTTTGCACAGAAGGATACTTGTTTAAAAAAATTATTTTTCATGGATGTGCATCTCTATTCCTAATATCTAAAATATTTTACTATTTCAGTTTATCCATGCTCTTGATTTTGTTTTGCTCAAAATAAGATTCTACTTGCTCCGTCTTTTTTACAATCTGAAATGTTATATCAATGAAATACCTCAATTTTATCCTATTTTTAAGGGTAACAAGAAGTATTAACACTGCTAATACTTTAGGAGAATCCCTCTTCTCCTAAACCTCTAATTGTGAGTGATATTTCATAATTATGGAAATAGTAGTAATGTTTGCTTATAATGCCTTGTATATTTTAAGATGTAATCTATCCATTGCAATTATTAACAATTTCTGCTTGATCAGTGTAATGATGAAATATGGGTTATTTCCTTTTAATTCACTTATTTTATACATATATGTTTCTATTCTGTAATACTGACTATACTACATTTTAAAGTACACAGTATAAATCTCTGTAACATAAAATTTTAGTAAAATATCTGACTGCATAATCCATATGATCCAACTAGTTCTCTTTTATTAGGAATCTCTTATGATCAATATCTGATAGGATAGACTGCCCTGAACAATAAGGACTTAGCTTGCAGTACATACGTGAACCAAAAGATTGTTGAAAATAGCCACTAAAAGCAAAGTAGTATGATTAATCTAAAAATTACTAAATGTATTTTGTAGCTAGAAGGATTAAATGAGCAAACTATACCTTTAAATATCTAATGTGAAACCTAGTTTGAAATATTAATCAGTGGAGACACTTGAATCTAAACTATCACCACTAGATTGACAATTCATTGGGAATATCTCTTTACTATTTTGTGGGGAAGAGGGATAAAACTCTCATGATAAAAATGAAGTACTGTGGCAAAATGGATACTAGCTATGTATTTCTGGTGAGAATATGCTTGTGCAAATAATCCCACTGCAATCCATAATATCTGCCTACCTAAAATATAGTCTGTTACTATTGTATCATCCAGGAAGTCAAAAACATGCCAACAATTGAAATTTAGTGTTAGAGGTCTGAAAGTAACAATAGCTCTTTTCTGCACCTGACCAGTAGACCAGGGCTCTCCCAACACTACCTCCCCATGCTTCAGTCCCTGCCCCAGTTGTTCTGTAGGAGTGCTCATGTTTGTCTCCATCACAGCTGTGCCTGATGGAAACACAAGACAGTGATTTTCCAGCTTGTCCTCAGACCTGTCTTCTCAGAATAGACCGGCCCAGCAACCACTGGTTGGTATATGACCCAACTTTCTGTCACCAGACCCAAATCTGTCTCTGACATGTGGATTGCTTCCAGCTTTACCTTGGACTTGAATTTGTCTGAGGTCTAGACTCATGGTCGAAAATGATGGTTGTCTCCAAACCTGTCCTTCTACCCTCACTACGGCATTGAGAGATGGAGCCCTGGCAGGGGAAGCCCCTGGTCCAGTTGCTGTGTATTGGCACTTGCTTTCCTCTTTCTTAAGGAGCAGCCTACCCATATGCTTTCCAACATTTGTTTTTTTTCCTTAAACAAAAACCCATACATAAACTTCCTGATATAGGCCATAATAATATTGTAGTTTGGTCTCATGTAGACTGATTGCTTGTACAGTCCGTTTAGTCGTTCTGTCTATTTTCTCAATTTTCTAGAGATTAAAGAAATTCATTTCTTCCTTTTCAATGTGAATTCTTGGCTCCTCAAAACCCCTGTATTTCTTCCTTCACAGGTGCAGGGTCAGGGACTTTGTTGTTTGCCTCTCAAACATCACTGAATTTGATACAGCAGCTATGAGGTAGGCAAGTATTGCTACCATCCACATTGAGAAAAGAAATACATCCAAAGTTGGTAGCAAACTTTAAAATCTTATTTAGGTCACGAGCTGTACCATGGAACAGCTCTGGCAGACTTAGGAATAGAAACCAGTTCCCTTGTGTCTTATCCATTGCCTCAAGCTCAAGGGCCATCTTTTTTTCCTGCAACTGTTTTCCTTATATGCATTTAAAAAAATTTTTTTTTTTTTGAGCTTGTTTCTGAGTAAGCATATTTATCCCCTAAAAATTTTTGAATATGACTATACCTATTAAAAATGTAGGAGAGTGAAATACCAATTTATCCAGCTTTTCATGAAGAACAGTATAGGAGCAATCTCTTTTTTACAGTGAGTGAAGGACTATAGTCTGTCAGCAGCTTTTTTTGACTATCAAGTCTGATATTCCCTGTTTTGAAAAAATGAAATAGTTTTCTTTAAAATGTATAAAGTTGTAAAGAGACAAAGAGGTACAGCCTTCATTACATTATTAACAATGTACAGAAGCAAGATGGAAATATCATACTCCTGTTTTTTAGTCAATGTAAGGTTTAAATACAAACTCCAGATTCCCACCAGAATTTAATGCATAGCTTTATACATCAGTTTCCTCCAGCTAAAGTTATCCTATACCACTCAATAATTAAGTAGAAGTGTGGTGTTTGATTATTTATTTATTTAATATTTCCTTTACTAAAAGTTGGTAGAATTAAACAATACTGCTGAGCACTCAAACTGCTTATGCTACTAGCGATACACATTCCAGGATTAGAAACATTTGCTTAAGAAAAATCCATATCATTTTGAATTCTGAGTTATGCAAATATAGTCCAAAATTGCAACATTTTCTAAAAGGATTGGTAGCTGCAGAATTGGTGCCAGGCCTTTTGAATTCCAATGGCAGACCCAAATCCAAATCAGTAGAATCTGCAGTAAAATTTTTTGGAAGGATAAAAATACTTCTTTAAGAAAACAAGCACAAGGTCCAATAGCATGTCAACTGATACTTAGAATATTTAGGAAGTAAAGAACATGAACGTAGCAAGTAGAAAGCAAAGAGTTAAAAATATAGCAAAAATACTCTGAGATTAAAGCACTAGATTAGTATTGTCAGACAAGTGATCACAGTATTGAAAGAGGGGAGAAAAAAAAAATCATTAAGATTTTTAGAAAGACAATGGCAGTAGTGTAAATTCTTATGAATCCCCCTGTATCTGGTTGTGATAATGGAAGGAGAAACACTTTTCTTTTTGCAAGATTTCCACAACAAACTCTTCTACAAAACAGGCAATATCCGATGGTGGCAGTAAAGAGTTTCGAACTCTCTGGCACGAGCTCCAATAATGTATGCCTTTTGGGAGCTTAAACTCTAGTTCAATGGGAAATCCAAGAGCTCTTTCAGTGTTTTAGTCTTTCAAAAGATAGAGTGGGAGGAAAAAAAAAAATTCAGTGGCCTAATTAAAAGAAGTGTTGCTCAGGAAAAAAGAACACAAAACAACAACAACCAAAAAAAACATTATGGTTCATTAGAAAGCCCCTTTCAATTAGAAAAAATGCAAAGTCTATGAACAAATTCTAGCACAGCAAGTCAGCAGCCAGTGTGAATGGATAAATTTTCTCATCAAGTGTCAGCTTAAGCCTATCTATGTTAACATTGTTTAATTTTTATCATTTTTCCATGATCTAATTTGACAAAAAGATACTAGGAGTGAATCAGCTGTTTTCTGGTCAGATCAAGTGAATAACATCAACCTAGTCTCCCTGAGATTACAGAAACTACTGGAAACCTCTTCACCAAAACAAAACAAAACAAACACAACTTGAGAAAGTACTAGAAAAGTAAGCCTTCAACCAAAATAACACCTCTATGTTTATAACAAAAGGTTTAAACACTATGGGTTAGAAATAACAAGCTGTATACCTTTGGAAAGTACGACAGAAAAATCTACTTTTTCTAAGCAGCATGTGATAGTTGTAGTGAACTTTCATGCAAAGTAGAAGGTTTTCAAATATTAGCTAAACTGTGATCAACAGAAGTCTATTTTCATTTGGTATTACAATTGTTATTGATCTGTTTCAGAAAGACAGTTTTACTTTGTATCAAGAATGAGTGTATGGTAAGAACTTTTCTCCTATAAAGAAAGGTTGAGGGAACTGGGCTTCTTTATCTTGGAGGTTTCAGGGAGACCTCATTGTGATCTTCCAGTACTTGAGGGGAGCTTATAAGCAGGAGTGGGGTGTGACATTTTACACAGTCTGGTAGTGATAGGACAAGGGGGAATGGCTTTAAACTGAAATAGAAAAAAATATATAGGTTAGACGTTGGGAGAAAAATCTTTACTCAGAGGACAGTGAGGTGCTGGCACAGCTGCCCAGAAAAGCTGTGGTGCCCCAGTCCTGGAGGCACTCAGGGACTGGTTGGATGGGGCCCTGGGCAGCTGAGCTGGTGGGGGGCAGCCTTGCTCCTTCGCAGAGGATTGGGACTGGTGAACTTTAATGTCCCTCACAACCCAAGCCATTATGTGATTCTGTGATAAGGAGCAGCTAATGGGATTACTGAAATGAATCATCACTCATTTACCAAAAAAAAAAAAAAAAAAAAAAAAAAAAAAAGTTTGTTTTTGTTTTTGTTTTGGTCAGTGAATACTCTTTCATAGAATGTGCTTAAAAGGTAACTAACACAATAGGATGAAGGATATAGTTCCAATCTTGGTGGACACATTCTGACTGTTACTTCTGTAATGCTGATTAGTTGTTGATAAAGTAACTGTCTGTATGTCCACTTTTCCTAGTCCTTGTGAAAGAACTGACAATAATATAATATACCATATAACATATAATTTGGAAACATGGCTAAAAGTGTTATGATGAAGCTGTGGCTGGGAAAGAAATAATAGAATCAATCATGCAACTATTTTAGTTGGAAGGAACCCTCTCACATCATCTCATTCAACTCTCCTGCGATGAACAGGGACACCTGCAGCTAGATCAGGCTGCTCAGAGCAGACTGATCTTGAGTGTCTCCAAGGATGAGGTTTCTACCACTATTTTGGGCAATCTGTTCCTCACCACCCTAATTGTTAAAATAATTTTTTCACATATCCAGTCTAAATCTCCCCTCTTTTAGTTCAAAACCATAAAGACAATAAATAGTAATTCTAGTAATGTTGTTTAGGAGGTACTTCATTGGTCAACCAAGAAACTTGTCACAAGCATCTTAAAGGAAAATTTTCAGAAAGTACAAAATGAAATGTCCTCCTTTTAGCCAAGATCTAATAGTAAAGCACCAAAAGTAGTTACATTGTTCTTTCTCAGTAGTATAGAAGTATAAAATACACCCAACAGAACCACCAGCATGCATAGATCTGTGAGACAGTCACAATCGTTAAAGAAAAGCAGAAGGGAAATCAGGAGATGAATTTGTAAAGCTCCCAGTTGAACTGAGATGTCTCACCTGTCAAAAATCATGTCCCATTGCACCTTCTACATTTTACTGTATATCCTGAGTTTGACAGGCTTTCTGCAGAGGAAATGCAGCAAAACTTCGGTCTTGTTTTCAAATGGCCAGTGTGTCTTCTCACAATATAAATTTTACATTTATCTAAATTCTAATGGAGAAGTTTGTATTGCTGAAGTACAGATACCATTTCCTTTTTTTTTTTCTTGTCCATGAAAATATATACCATATGTTTTCTGATTGTTTAGTGTGCATGTGCTTACCTTTCAAAGGAGGTTAGGAAATGGACTGTTAGGAGAGAGATTTAAAAGATATAATTCTACAGATCTATACAGAGCGTTATTGGAAAATATCAGCAAACAATTTATAGAATTCTATGTTTTCCTATAGAGTGTTAAATATATTTCTCTTCCAAGCATTGTATTTCCTGTTTTTATATGATGCTTGTTCTTTCTTTCTCTTGCACTGTGATTTGCTTCTCCTGTTTCTGATATTATTACAAACAAAAAAGACCATCGATGAAATAAATGTGGTGATAATTTTATTAAACCAATATCAGAGTGCCTCTTTCTTCACTTCAGTCTGAAACCATATTATCTCCAGCTTAAATTATTTTGCTCATGTATTAGAAATGGTAATGTGAAATCTGTTTTTGGAGTCATGTGGCTGGAGGAAAATCATCAGCGATTAAGATAGAAAACTTGGAAGTGGTTAAATGAAAGAAAAAAGAAAAAGGAGAAGAAAATAAGAAAAACACCCTAAATCTGTAACCATATTATTTTGTATTTTCTGTCTTCTATGTGCTCTTAGGCAGCTCAAAGAGGACAAAGACTTGCCACCATAAAAATAGATGAGAAAATCTGTTTATAACATGGTTGCTTATGTCACCTTTAAGCAAAACATGCTGTTCCATGGAAACATGCGTGTTGTAAGAAAGGAGGAGGGCTCAGAGGAATTCATTAGGCTTTATCAACCTCTGAGCAACATGCACTAAGCTCTGCTGGTTCATTCTAGGGCCAGCTGCAGAGGTTTTCAAGTCAGTCCGCAGAGTCAACAATATGTAAGAGTTTTCTTGATGAGTCTTTCCCCTTTATAACATCTCAATAACTGCTTTGGTTTCATGAAAACCTCTGGTGTTAGAACCACTGGAAATTCACAAGCACTGTCCTCCCCCACGTTGCAAAGCAGACACCCACTGTGCATTTTTCATCATATGTAATAAAAGCTTTTGATCCAGTAGACTGATTGATAGTACATCATAATGGTAAAAGAATAGGGGCTTGATCAGTTTTCAAATGAAATTGAAAAGAATTGGAGCAAGTATATCATCATTCAAACTACTGCTTAATGAATATAGTCCATCTGCTCCCTTCTCACTGAGTCTCAGTTTACTAGTTTGCCTTTTTCTCAACTTCTGACAGGTGAGGAATGATCTGACTGGTGTCCTGTATGGTGAAGATATCGAAATTTCGGATACTGAGAGTTTCTCCAATGACCCTTGCACAAGCGTAAAGAAGCTTAAGGTATGTGCTGCTGCTTGAGAAAAAAGTACTGATTGTGTTGTGGCGTTCGATTTTTTTTCCTCTGAAGAGGATTAATAAACTAAAATGTGCATAAGAATACTGTAGCATGTAGTTAATAAGGTTAACAAATGGCATTTTGAGGGCCTACTCCTGCTTAATTCAATAAATGTTCATGTGATAAAGGTTTTTACAGTTCCAGATAAGGACAGAAAGTAAAACAAGTTTTTGCTGTCTTACTATTTATACCTAAAGCATCAGTCTTAGTCATATATGTGAGGAATTTCTTGAGTTTTAGGTTCAGAGCCTTTTTAAGGTGAATTAAATGTAGAGAAAGCATTGAGCATCTTTGCATCAGCTTCATTACATTCTAGATTGAATTATTTGCTTATAATCATTTGCATTATTGCATATGAATTGTGGGAAAGAAATGAAAGTGAAATTTGATAGCAGAATAACTTAACATCTTTCTCTTATTGAAATGATTTTTTAGGCTCTTGGTATCTGCTCAAATTAAAACGATATTTTAGCAATATTATGAAGTGCAACCAATCATGAACAAGACATTGGAGATATGAATCTTACACTGCATGTAAGCATAAAAAATATTCAAGCTGCAAGAGAAAGCATTTTTAAATAGTGAAGATCAAATCTTAGCTTGCATCTGGTATATAAAGTACAGAATTAAAGCCTCAACCCTACAGATATTTAAATATGTGTAGAAAGGCAGAAAAAAAAAACAACCTAATAAATGGAACACTATTTAAATAATAAAATCTAAACGAAGATATCCTTATATAGGTTTAGGCCACTACTGAAACTAATTGGAAAAGGTCAGAAGCATGGTAAACTAGGGCTTCCTTATTATTTTTGCATAATAGAGATGCAAGCTTGAATGCTTAAAGTACAACAAGATAAACATCATGTTTATATGTAACCATTCACAGCTCTCTGGTCTAAATTTGTATTTCCTATCTGTCGTTGAAAAGACTCCAGTATGTGTTATCAGCAGTTGACATTTTTGGTCAGGTGTTTAACCCCTGGTATCAGTAAGCTAAGAAATTCAAAGCCAGCTATCTAAATCTTAATCTTAATCTGTAGGAAAGATCAGATTGATCTATCAAACTATATTAAAGTTATCCCTTGGTTTCCTCTTAAAAATCATTAATTACAAATATATATATATATACAGTGATTTTTATATATATATATTTATATATATATAGTCATTATATATATATATATAGTGTCATTTATTCTTTATACGGTCATTTCTCCTTAGGTATACACATCAGGCACAATTTACCTGTCCAATACCGAAAATGTTCATTCTTTCCTTTAAGGAAATACAAATTTACTGTAGGTAAACTGGTGTCTGCTTACTGTAATTGTGATGAAAAACAGACATGAAATGCTTTTTCTCTCCGTAAGTACATTTAAATTAATGAAATGAATGTTTATGCAATACAAAATAGAAATATCTACTATGATTTGCAGAAATATATTTTCTATATTTTCCATGGCAACACCTGAAGTTTTACCACATACTGACTGCAGTTTCTTTAAATCACAGTTAGAAAGTAAATTTACACTTAAGGATATTGCTAAAACTCATTTTTTGTAGCACAGAGAAGGATATGTTCAAGGATATGCATTTTTAAGTCATCTTAAATATTCTGTGAGCTTCTAAGCATGCATCATCTTGTTGAATGATCAACACTTCTGCTTCCAGCTCCCTTGTGTCTTGCACATAAGACAAAAAAAATGTAGTATTTGAATTCAAGTTCAGTGTAATAGTTTGCTTCTAGTTTCCCAAATTGAATAGGTTTTTTTGAATGCTGACCAAACATGATCTCCATTTAACAATAAAGTTAATTAAATTTTTACAGTTCAGGCGAAGGATAGATTTGGATGCCTCAGTCTAACTGAGTAACGTGCATGCTTACACAGATATCAAGTTTTGTCAGCGTGTTGTGTTGGTAGGAGCAGAAATGCCCTAGCTCACCTCTATCAGTAATTCCATAGCTTAAATTAGAGATTCAGCTGTTATTATGCAAATAGACATCCAGGCATTTAGAAGTCATAACATATGGATACCTGTATGGGCAAAGTTACCCAGCTAAGAGTAGATTTACTGATAACATCTTGACTGTCAGATATTTGTCAGATATATGGTAGAGAATATGACAGAGTATCTGAGCAGTGCAATTTAGATATTTCTTAAAGAGTCTGCCAAAGCGTTGACTCTTCCTGACAGATGAGATATTGTAGCAATCTTTCTCTGGAAAGCTGTATAATACAACAATGTGGTTTTATTCATTAGAAATGAGACAGATTAAAATCTGAGTGCAGGAGGGATGCTCTGCAGGCTGAAAAAAAAAGAAAACTGCCTATTCCAGCATAATGTGCTGCACTCAAAAGCTGAAGAGGCTAAAGAGTGCCTCATATCTGGAGTATTAAAAATTGCAGTGGAGTAGGCAACGTTTTCTTCATCTCTCAATAGATCACCTTAGATATCTTGACTTGTATTGTCTTCAGGGTTCACTATGCCAGCTGCCAGTAGTATCAAAAACACTTCATATTTAGTGGATGAATAATACCCTCACCTGTAAGGAAGAAGAAAACAGAAGAGAGATTTCCTTTTAGGGCTGTGCAGTTGTCTTCATAAAATATGTTTTCATGGTGAGTCCTCTACAGATATAGTTAAATGAAATCTTATTTTTCTTCATTTTTTTTTGTTTGAACTTCAGTTCAAAGTGTGGATACATATTATGTGAGGGGCAAAGTGAGGGGTTAGTGAGGTTAGTGAGGTGGCAAGTGAGCTTAGTGAGGGGCAAAGCTTAAATGCTGATGTTGCGGCTGTGATCTCTAGGAAGAATGACTATGACAGTTCACTGTATGGTAAATGGTCTAAACTCTTGTCTTCTGAAGTAAGCACAGTTTTTTTAGTTGCCTTCCTTCCAGGATGTCTTGAATTGATTACCTGCTCAGTTTCATGACTTAAAACATTCTGTCAGGTATGCTTTAGTTCTATACAACCAATGTAGAACTCTGTGAGAATACTTGGCACTTGCTGTGCTGCACTGGGTGATCCCTTTGAACCTTATGAGAGGGAAAGAAAAAGAATGAGAGTTGTGCTGCATTAACTTACATCAGTTCTCAAGGGATTGATGTAAAGAAATAGTGCAAATATGCAAGGAAATAATATTAGTTGATTTAACAATGTGACCAAGGGAAGGAAAAAAAATATGTCCCAGTGTCTGATGTTTATCTCTACATAAGGCTATAATATGGACATATGTCCTGAGCCATGATCACTGAAATGAATCTACTAGCTTCAGGATCTCTACAGGACCGAGTCAGCAGACCAGACCCAATCCTTGCTTCAAATGGATCTGAACTTATTCATCATACTGAATGTTCTTCATCTTCCATGCACGGAGGAAAAATGTTATGCATGGAAGATGAACAGCTATTGTGCAGACTTTCCCAAATGATTTCCTTTTACATATATATATCATTGTATTGATATCTGCATGATTTGTAAACAAGGAGAATCTCTTATCATTTCCCTTACTTGACTAACCAACTAAAATTATAGATTATAAAGCTGTAGGAAATAAAATAAAATAAAATAAAATAAAATAAAATAAAATAAAATAAAATAAAATAAAA
>JAPSGF010000023.1:1773801-1961801 GCA_035772895.1 Perdix hodgsoniae | reverse complement strand
AATAAAATAAAATAAAATAAAATAAAATAAAATAAAATAAAATAAAAGGTATAAAGCCAGATACTCCCAGGTAGCTTGACTCCACGGTCTCATGCTGTCCATTTAACACTGCAGCATTTCCGACTTATACCAAAAGTCCAACTCAAAATTTCTTGCTTACCCTATGCTACATTATGCTTCCCTGATTTCTTATCTCACTCTAGGCGCCTTTGTCTAGACTCTTCTTCCATTTTCTCCTGAGAAAAGCTTGCTTTCTGAGATTGCAATTTTCCTAACTTTTCTTGTAACTTATCAAGCTTATAATTTGCTGTAGTACTAAAAATCCTAATTGCTGTAACCTTCCCAGCTTTTTGCCCCCCCTTTACCTACTCATTGCCCACATTCCTTATTTGACATGTTTCTTCCTTCCCCATGCCTTTTTTTTTTTTTCTTTTTTTTTCTTATTGGATACTACTCCAGCCATTTTTTTAATTGTCAGCTTTATATTTCTGGATCCATTTCTGGTCAATACTGAGCATGTGTCGGTACTCATTTCCTTCCAGTGCTCCAAATTGTTGTTAATAAGGTTAAGATGAGTGAGGGGAGGCTTCATTGTGGATTACAGCTCCTCATGAGGGGAGCGGAGGGGCAGAACTGAGCTTTGCTCTCTGGTGACAGTGAGAGGACCTGAGGGAACAGCATGGAGTTATATCAGGGGAGCATCAGGTTGGGAATTAGGAAAAGGTTCTGCACCAGAGGGTGGTGGGCATGGAACAGGCTGCCCAGGGCAGTGGTAATGGCCCCAAGCTGCCACCGTTCAAGGAACGCCTGTACGTGGCTCTCAGACATAGGGTTTGAATTTGGGTGGTGCTGTGTGGAGCCTGGAGTTGGGTTCAGTGACTCTTGTGGGTCCCTTCCAACTCAGGATATTCTGTGGTTTTATAATTCTGTGAGTCTGAACATACAAGATTTAGGTCTGAGTTGTACTGCCAAACTGATTGCAAGATGACGTTAGTATAAGACAATCCCTGCAGCCAGCAGGTATATTGAAATAGGATAGGATATCTCTAGGAAAAAATAGGATGGACTGTACACTTCTCACAGTGCTTTACAACAATAGAATAGTCCCTGGGGGGGAATGTACTCTGGTTTATGTGGCAATCAAGTGGAAGCAATGCCTTCCTCCAGGGCATGGTACCAGTTTGAGTGTTGTACAGCCTGTGAGCAGTGGTGATACACATGCACTCCTCTACACCCTGCCTGCTCTCTCTGGTGCTAATAAAATATGAGGCAGTGCATATAATATTTTCTTAAAATTAATTTTCATCATGTTAATGAAAAAATGGCAAGTAATTCATTCAATTTCAATAATTCATTGCTGTGTCACTTGTTTTTTTCAGCCAACTTTTCCTAGTCATATTAAAGATGTAGTTTTACGTTCAGGGAGGTCAAGCAATTTGGAGACAGAGTTCCAAAAGTGACCGAAATGATTGCTAAAATGTGAATATTAGAAAATGTGGATGTGTGCCTTTTTTCCACATAAGTCCTAAATCTATTATTTGTCCTTATAAAAAAATATAATACTCTTGTTGTCAATGAGCATAATTCATGTGATTTGCTTTCTTAGTTTCACATGACCTCACTAGATTTGTATTAAAATAATCTAATCTATTTCAATAAGATTTATATTGCTTCATCAATCTGTGGCTGGCTATAAAACTAAAGTAAGTATACTTATTTAAAATGAATAGATTCAGAATGAACAAAGCATGTTGTGTATTTTATTATTTTATGACCATGCTAGGACAAGGGGTGCTCCAAAAGTAATGCCTCCTATATTATTGTGTTGTCCCACAATATAGTGGAGGATGTTGTTGGTATGGCAGTAGAAGTTGAACCTTCCCACCAGTATCCCTTTATATGTTGTTACTGAGAGACAGATGGCAGCAGAGGGGCAGTCTGACAGAATGACATCTGATGTGGAAGTGTCACTGAAGCAAAGGTGTGTCATTGAATTCCTTCATGCAGGCTCATCACTGGTTACTCATTACTCATCACTGGTGAAAATCCCTAGCTAATGGTGATGACTGTGTTGAAAAATGGTGTTTCGTATCTAAAAATTTGCTCTCTCAGACAGTGTTTTTGTGTTCTTTGTATTGCTTTTCATTTCCATGGAAATAAACAGGAGGCATTACTTTTGGAACAGCCTACATAGATTTCATGCTTTGAATTGCAGAGGAATTACACTATTTTTTCTGCATTGTTCATCATAATATTTCATGCTGACCAGGAAATAAACATACAAATTACCTAAATTGAAAATCTTTGATAAACTGATTTAATTAAAGCTGAAGTGTTTTCACCACTGAAAGACACAGTGAATCATCTGTTTCATTTGTTCCTTAGAGAGGGAAAGAGCTCTTAGTAATTGTAATAAAGTATTTCATAAAATAAATGACAAATCACCTTTGCTCAAACTATTACTGAGAACCCAGGTAATTTTTTTGTTTTCTGTTTTATAGAAGTTACCCCTTAATTTTTCACATGTGAAAGAATAGCAGCCTAATTCCTGAAGGAATATTTTGCTACATATGCTCCTTAATTTAGGAATATTATGTTAATGTATTTTAAAGTATGAAAATAAAATAATGTCTTTTGACTTTAGTCATAGATTCACAAGGTGTGATGATATATATATATATTTTTTTAATGTGTGGAGGTGGAGGGACTTAGGAAAAGAGGGATTGACAACGTGTTGCAGTGAGTGTAGAGGAAATGTTGAATGAATAAAACCTTTAAAAATTTCTGAAGATGATGTAACATGAACACATTTTATCTCATTTATGAATCCCAATTCTCTTATCTTCACATTATTAATTTGTATAAACAGTAGAAAGTATGTATTTTCAACTGTTTTTAATAGGCAAAAGTAGTAATAAAAGAAGAAATCTTGCAAGGCATCAAAATAATATTTGCTAATTCAGTGATTTTGAATAGTAATATTTGATAAGACGAACATTACATTCATTTTTCTCATTAGCTCTGTTGCTTAATCATTTTCTTCAGACACCTCAGCTGCCCTCTTCTTGCAATTTCAAGATCTTGAACTTGTAGAAAATGTAATAATTCTGAATGAATTTTGCTGTCTGCAGCTGTGATCTGTTCCAACTCTGTGTATGATTTCAGTGACCAGCTGAAGTTGTTTCTGGAAAGGCTGCATCTGTATTTAACTTCCCTGCATCTTATTTAATCTACAGGGTAATGATGTTCGGATAATCCTTGGCCAGTTTGATGAAGAAATGGCTGTGAAAGTTTTCTGCTGTGTAAGTAAATATGTTTAATTTCATATTAGAATAAAAATGTAGTAAATTTGTATAAAAATATATAAGTGCGTCGTCACATGGTTCAGCTTTGCAAAGACTTTTAGCCTCAAGGGTGGTTACGTATGCTTAGCTTCATTTCTGTTTCAATAAAATACTTTGCAGTTGACTTCAGATGAATTTAGGCATGGCTGTCATGGTTAGCATCTCATTATTGCTTTCCTCTAAAGGAATTAAATACTGTATTGAACTTCAGCAGTTCTCTTCGTATCAGGTCCTGAGAAACACTTGTACATATGTAGCAACAGATACAAAGAACTTCCAGTTTTGCATTATGTCCAGTAGTTGTGTTCTGGTGTCTGTGTGTGTGTGTGTATATATATGTATGTATTTTTGCATGTTTTGCTTTGAAAGAATTAAAAATTTAAGCAGTTCCAATGTGGGCTTACAAAACAATTCTAAAATTTCTGCTACCCAAAATATTGTTAATTGTACAATCATCATTCACTTTCTTACTAATGTACATCTGACATACATCTATTGACAGAAGATACTATTTTGTAAAAAAAAAAAAGAAAAAAAAAAGATTGTGGAGTAAAAGAACTGTAGTAAGATCAGTATGTGTAATTTCACCACGTATATCTTCACAGTTTATTTGTGTGTATTTGAATGTACTGCAAACATGCACAAGCAGGAGTGAAACGTGGATCTTTTTTGTATCTGATCAGTAAATAAGTAAATCATAATGAATCACAAACAGGCAGATTTTTGTGACTTCAGTTTTGGTATTTTGATGTTCACTTAGACAAAGTTACCTATCGTAGCAGAGGAAAGAAAGGCAAACATTCAAAATCCAGGTTCTTCATGTGCCTCACATATTGGCTGTTATTCAGCAGTTGTAGTTGCTGGCAAAATTTGAGAAGGAGATATTGCAGAATATATTTGGAAGGAATATTATCTGTTTGCATCCAAAGGGAAATGGAAAACATTATTTCTTTTCATTTTTCTCATCTCTGATCAGTCTTGGTATATAGATCTTTTTGTTCCAGCATTTAAATAGATTGACAAAGATAATCTCCTGTTTTTCCATTCCTGCAATAAAGAAGACTCCTTCTGTGGCTTGTATCCTCCACAGATCTTTGATAGGTGGGCTTTGTTTGTCCATCTGAGGTATCCTGGTCACAGCTGTCTGCCAACCCAGTACTAGACAAGATACTGACCTCACTAAGGCCACTGCACTTAGTTTGCTGTTTCCATCCTTTACAGTTTTGTTGCATGTTTGTGTACCTAAAAGAATGCTAAAGAAATCCTAGAAACCTCTGTGGGTAGGGTGTCCTCTTGTCTGTACTGTTCTAGTCTGAAGGATTTATGGTAGATCTATCTCTTGTACACAGGAGCCTGCTGCAGCTTGCCACAGCAGCTGTTAGGCACTGACTGGAGAAGCCTGTGTAATTCAAGTTCCAGGGGTGAAGGCTTCTTCTAAAGTACATTAATGTCAGAAATAATAAGGTGGATTTTTCTGTAGCTTGGAGAAATCCAAGAGATTATGTATTTATGGTTGTATAAATGTAGTAATATGAGAGTTCCAGCAGAAGAGGACAGTTCAAAGTAGGTCATTTATATATTAGTGCACTACAGTATGTCAGTAAACTTGCTATTAGTCATGAAAAATATTGTTGACTCACGCACTTCTACAGCTGTGTGTCTAAGAGCACAATAACTTAGATATGTCAAGTTTTCTGACCCCCTCCCCCAGGTGTAACTTCAGACAGGTTTCTGATTCTCTTTGACATTTTGCTGGGTAGTTTACATCAGTCAGAGCAAGGCTTTAGGTTTGTTAAAGAGAGCTTCTATTGTATCAGAGGAAAAAGCATATATTCATTTCTGATTGCGCTTATGACACGAATACTATTTGCTAATGATTTCTGTAGATGGGAAAGTTTTTAATTGTCTGTATTGGTTTTCTGGCTGTATCCTAAAATTATATGCTGTGGCATTTCCTCAGGACCTCCATATGCTCATTTCCATTTTACCTGGTTATTCCCTGCACACACAGGCGTACACACACAGAAGATGCATAGCACGTAACTCAAAGATAAATGGAATAAAAGACAGTCTAATTCAGAGGGGAACTTTAAAAACATGACAGCACTAATTCAAGCCTATGTGAATGTTAGCAGGTGTTTCCTATGATGTTTTAAATAAGCTTAGCTATTTATTTAACACTAGTGTCAAAAGCAGTTAGCAATTTAAAATCTATGGGAAATCTTAGCTTTCTAATGTTGTTTTCACTTCAGTGGATTGAATGTGATTTTTTTTTGTGGAATAAAAATTAGGCAATTTTACTCAGAACTGAACAATTCAAAAACCAAATGTTCAGCTGTGTTGGACAGATGTCATCTGATTATCATTTGAACTTAGATTGAATTGAACTTCACTAATTACCCAATGAAAACTTCAAATTCTGCATTTAAAAAAAAAAAAAATTAAAAAAAAAAAAAAAAAAAAGTTGCTGAAGGGAAGTTTTCCAAGACATCACCTTTAGGTAATTGAACTAGACTGATGCCTAGCTATTATAATAATCTGCCTGAAGACAATTAAAAAAATTAATATTTTGTATAGGTCACTGACTGAGATTTAGGTGACTTGACCAGTAAACAATAATTACGTAGGCAAAGTTTAATCAGCACTGTGACAGAAGAACTGGACTCTACTCTCCTTGAGCTGATGGAGTATTACTGCTAAGTCTCTGTTTTGGAATTAAAGGCACCACTGATTCCTAATGAGAAACAGATGGAGGTTCATTGCAGTTTATAGACATTGTTGTAGAGGTGGGATGTAGAATGTGTCTATGCTGACGTGACAAAAGTATAATGGAAAGACAACAAGAGTGAGGTTTTGCATCCAGTTCTATACAGACTGCCAGAATTCACTGGCTACACGCAGAAAGATTTCTTGCAGAGACTGAGGTAATTCATCTCCTTGATTTCCACTTGATTCGAGATCTCAGATCTGCTGTGTTGAAAGGAACACTGCCTCTCTGTCTAATTAGAGGCATTGGTATTTCTCACAATTTTTTTGGCTTGCTTAGTGCACGTTTCCTTCCAGTTTGTCTCTAATAGCATTCTGTTCACTTGTTGAAAAAGACTGAATATGCAGTGCTCTGTTGTAGATATCAAGAAATTTGAAATAAAGCAGTAGCCAAAACTTAGCTCACCAATAAATTTCTAATGACATTCAATGTAATTGTTCCTTTAAGCAAATGCTAAAGCTTGAGTAAGAGCAGTCATATTCTGAAGTATGTAAAAATGGTTCCTTACAGATTGAAGTGTGTTTTGTTGTTGCTTCTGTTTTCTTTTAAGTAACTGAAGCAGATTTTCATTTGCATATGAATGCATAATCAGCACCAGAAGTGATAACCTTTAGCTTTTTCCTAGTATGTTCATCTTGTGTTGAGTAATGTCAGCCTGTAGTATACAACAAAGAGATGAATCTGCATCGCTGCAGACATACTGAAAACCACTTCACAGTTATTGATAATAGTGATAATTGGTTTATGCTAAAACTAATAACAATGGTCTCTTTAAGAAGTGTATGGTGCCTATTTGTCTTCTGATTTGATTTCCTTATGTCCTAAACAGAATAAGATAATTTATTTAAACTTACTGTATATTAATAATTAATAAAAATCGTAAGCGTAATACCCTTTTTAGAAATTAGATTTTTGTTTGTCAAGTTATTAAAAGCTGTTTTATCAAATTTCTATAACGCTCAGTTAAAACACGAATTTTAGAACTTGGTTCAGTAATCAACTAATCTTTAAGTAAGCCCAGTGTAAGTGCAGAAATGTTTCATTGTTCATCTCACCTTGTCTTTGGCTACTTTCTGGACATTAGCTCTGTTTAATATTGTGAGCTTTTGACAGTGACAAAGTATGTGTGTAAAGTGCTGAGCCAGAGCTTCCACCTCACCAAGCACTTTGCATTTACAGGATAATTTTTGTCCTAAGTAAAAAAAAAAAACAAAAAAAAAACAGGACTGCCTGCCTAGCACATGCAGGAGAGTTTGGGAAGACACCATAACTACTTTTTATTCTGATGGTATAAAGTGCATGTAAATGTTCTTTGCCCTGTTCTTGCACAGAAATCTTCCTCTTAGAAACTACAGCCTGTGAGAGTTAATTGGTGTGCAAGCAAATAGCTCAAGAAAAACCCACGTATTTTGAGTCAAGGAAATACATCTTTTAAGCATCAAAATCATCTCCCTGCAGCAGAATCAACAGGGAGGAAATGGTGGCAATATATGTACATATATATTTTTTTTTAAATAAACATAAAATATTCTGTAACAACATACAGAAATGCCTGAACACTAACTTTGCTGTCCCTGACAAAGTGACTGCATGGTCACGGTGCTCAGCTTTGGCAGTAGCTGATTTTCTTCCTCCTCTGTTTGGCTTTTCTGACCCTACTAATCCATCAGATCTCAAAGGAAGAGTCTCCAGCTCTTTCTTCCTTAGCAGTATCTAGACATCTAATCAAATTATTGCAGGCATGTGAAAGTTTCATGGCAGCTTTGTTCGGAATGATTCCATGTTTCCAGGATGGAATTTTTGGCTGTTTGGAAACTTTTAATTTTCAGTCAATATCCCAAGACATTTACAGATTATAAAGAAAAGAGGCTTAAGTGCTGCTGCAAACAGAAAAACTCCAACAGATCTGATTTCAGTATAGTTCAGAGCCAATATTTTCCAGCAATATTTGGCTTGATACCTTAATCTGTATGGAGCAGAGGAAACTGTGGAAGACTGTCCTTCTCAAACAGTGCCTTTCTGTGTTAATTTGTGTTTTGAAAACTGGTAAGTAAAAGACGCTGTATCATTGAAAGACCTTGAATCATCTTGTTCTAAAATGGAAACTCTTTTGGACCTCTTTAAAAGGTATCACAGGAGGACAAAAACAAATGTATTTCTGGAAGGATGAAATTAATGAGAAAGACAAGCAATTTATGTGAATTATGGAATAAGTATGATACGAGATGGCAGGCAGTGGGTTTCAGACTGGAGCGCTTTTGAGCAGCACTGTGTACAAATGCATGAAATTTGATTTTGACTGAACAGAAGCTCCTGCAACCAAGGGCCAAAGAGAACTGCTTTGTGCACAAAAAATTTCTAAACTGACTTGTCAGAAACACAATAGTTTCCACAGATTTAAAGCCCAATTATAATTTGGATATTAATATATTTAGGTGGCTTTCCCGTGTTGTAATTTTTGCTGTTCATATTTATATATCTGAAAGACTCTTGGAATGATCTTTTTAAAACAATTATGTTCAGATTAGCTAATATTTCCTTGTTTTAGTCCTATTGTTTTGTCCTGCTGTAAAGATTGTATAAGAAGTTAGAGGTCTTCCAGTCATAAGCTTTAATGTTACACCAACATATTTTGAAAAAACTGATTTTTTTATTTCCTAAGTATATTTTGTATCTCCAACAGTGCTTATGCTAAGAAACAAAGAAGCACAACACTGCTGTTTTGAAACCGAGTCTGAATGAAATGTGAAAAGAAAAACATCTAGTTACAAATCTTGAGAAAAACATTTGAGATTAAATTTTTTACCAAGTTTTGGTAGGTTTTGGTTTGACAATACCCTGGTTTATGTGCTGGTGAAATTTAGCTTAAATGTGTCCCTACCACACATGTGTTAGCTGTGTTATGTAAAATTTCTGATGAAAACAAGGTGCCTTCTGCCAGTGTTCCTCCTTCTCTCTCCTGGTTTTAGAATTCAGTATTCTATTCTGCTTTTGAGTGAATGATCTATTGAAAACAAACCAGATTATTTTTTTTTTCAATGTTTAGTATGTCTATTAAAATACCTTTTCTTTTTTTTTTTTTTCACTACAGGCTTATGTTGAAGAAATGTATGGCAGCAAGTATCAGTGGATTATTCCAGGGTGGTATGAAAACCTTTGGTGGGAATCCTGGATTAATTCTTCACAGTGTCTCAGCAAAAATCTTCTTGCAGCCATGGAAGGTTATATTGGAGTGGATTTTGAGCCTCTTAGTTCAAAAATGAATAAGACCATATCAGGAAGGGTTAGTATTTTTCCTCGTACTAATTTGTTATGGTCTTCAAGCATCTTGGCACAGTAAAGCACAGAGGAGGAAGGGCAAACTACAAGGTGTTTCTGCAGAGAGTTGGCAGTCATCATTGTTATTCTCTTTCTTCCACTGATTCACAATTCTTAAATATTTAGAAATCCATTCAAATTCTGTCCAGGGAGAATTTCCTTAAAAGCTCTAAAGTCCCTTGCCTAAATACTGTTGTCTTTACCCTTTATGGACCTTACAGATAAATAAACAATAAAGCTTGAATTAGTCTTCAATATGACATGTTGCATTATGGCAAATCAATATTTTTGTTTACAGAATAGAAAACATGTTTATCCCTAGTCCTGCAAATGTCTGATGTCATTGATTATTTGTGCCTCTCTGAACTGGAGGGGGTACCTTTAAACATATAAATATGTAGTTTTTCCATGAAGTACATACATTTTATCATAGTATAAATGCCTGTAAACTCTCATCAATGAATAAACATGCCTGATTTTGCTATTTTTCATCATTTTTTCATCTGTTGTTTTTCATGCTTTGCTGAGTGAGCAGGAAAGGCAACTTTATGAAAAGGCAACTCATCATAAGAGAGCACATCGTAAAGAGCTTAGTAAACTTGTAAAATATAGGCAAATTGCCACTCAAATAATTGCACATTAAGCAAGTAGTTATTTAAGTAAAGACCATTTGATTTGCATTATTCTGTAGAGTATAATCAGAGCATTTATCTTCAGGGATACAAACTCTATGTTCTAGTATTATGGCTCACCAGTATGCATCCCATGCTGATAGTTTTGGATGAACTATAGTCTTCTGTATGAAAGCAAAATAAATAAGGCTGTCCTTCATACAGAGAAGCAGAACTACTCTTCAGTCTCTCTGTCTCCGAAATCCTCCTTGTGGCGTCACCATCAGTTTTGTAACATAGCACACATTTTTAGAATTACTTTCTTAATTTTTGCTTTGGTTGTCTTTTCCATGTTAGTGATACATTCATCTAAACTAGAGCATGCACTTTTTGGTTCAGGATTCATAGAATCATAGCATGGCTTGGATTGGAAGGCACATTAAAGACAACTGAGTTCTAAGGTAGCAGATTTGCCATCCACCAGCTCAGCTGCCCAGAGCAAGGCCCATCCAACCTGGCCTTGAATTCCTCCAGGGATGGGGCATCTACAGCTTCTCTGTACAGCCTGTGCCAGGGCCTCACCACCCTCTGAGTAAAGAATTTCCTCTTAACAGTTAATATAAATCTTCCCCCATTTAGTTTAAGGACATTCTCCCTTATCCTGTATGGACAGAAATCAGTGAAATGTTAAGTATTATAGTAAAAATAAAGTTAAGTATTGAAGTAAAACTTAAATTTTTCTCCTCTGCAGACTCCACAACAATATGAAAGGGAATACAACGCAAAGCGTGGTGATGGACAATCCAGCAAATTTCATGGTTACGCCTATGACGGAATATGGGTGATTGCCAAGACCTTACAGCGGGCAATGAAGTATCTCAATGCCACCAACAAGCACCAAAAAATTGAAGATTTTAATTATACAAATCACAAACTTGGCAAAATTTTCCTGGATGCTATGAATGAAACGAACTTCTTTGGAGTAACAGTAAGTCCTAAGCAGCAATTTCTGGGGGAGGAGGGAACTCAGGATTTTAAGTCAGTAGCTCAAGCAAGCACTGCATTTAAAATCCTCTTGAAAAAGAAAGATAGGCGTGTATTTATTTTATTTTCAGAGATTTCTAATTTATCTTTGCAATTAAAGTGGATGCTTTGCTTACTACCTGTCTTCTGGTGCCAGAAGATGACATTGTTTAATTACTCAGTTATCAAATTTTAAGCATTGATGTGATCTGAATTAACAACCCAGAATAGTCTTAAGGGAACCATGAATGCTATAAGTTGCAGTGCCCATTTAAGTGACTGTTTTTGTAGTTAAGATGTACCTGGGATGCAATCTGAAAATACCTATTTTCCCACATCTTTTATTTTCAGTAATAGGTTATAGTACACTATATACTACACTAATGTCTCCAACTCCAGTGCTGTACATCCTAAAACATCCACCAGTATATTTCAGGAGACATTTACATATTTTCAAAATTTCTATTTTTTCACAGTCAAGTACAAAGCATGGTAGTTAAGACTGAACACATATAATCACATACAGTACTAATCTAACTCTGTTTTCAGTGACACCATTGCAAATTCATGGTAACTTTTTCTTTGACACTGCTCCTGTTTTTTAGCAGAGGCACTAGGGAATGTAGCCCTAAAATTGCTTAAATGTCTGTGAGATGTCAGAATTTGAAGGAGTATACATGTTTAAGAGTGTGCAGAACTATTCTCCTTCAAGAGAGCTGAGCAGGCTCCATTTTGGGGAGGGTGATTTTCACAGTGTCCAGTAGTTATAGCAAATGAGAGAAGCTCCTGGCACCCATTTTGTTTTTTTTTTAATGCAGCATATTGGCCTGCAACATGGCTAGATAAGGAAATCAGATTTTTGAAGAAACATGTAATTCGGTGGTGAATGCAAGCAGTGCTTGTAGGAATATCTTTGTGGCAAGAGCATGCAGATATTTGGCATCATTTCAGCTACTGTGCAGTAGCTTGTCACATTCTGTCCCTGAGTTAATTTAAATTGTCTTGGAAATCAGTTAACCTCAAAACATTTTGAAGCAGCAGAACTAAGGTTGTCATACATGTCACAGATTGTTTCAAGGAGGAAATGTCAAAGTGTACATATCAAAAATGAGTGCAGGCTCAACTTTTTGGTGTTCTTGTTAACTGCTGAGGAAACCTGCTTTGTATCACAATACAATTGAAACTAATTTAGGATTTGTAATTAATGAGCAATTGTGTGGCAAGGCAGTACTGGAATCTAGTTGCAAGCACAATACAAAATTTGCTTTCTTTTTACATTTTGTTTAGCTGAAGTCTATAGTAAAAGTATTTTGCATCTATAACAAAACCACATTGTTGATAAATCAGTCAGTGACAGCTGTAAACCAGACTCTATGGGGACTCAGACATGTATGTCCTGAGTTCATTCAAGCACAGCATCTCTCAAGGTGGATGAAATTCTATTTTGGCTATATAGCTTTGTTTTTACCATCTTATTCTTTTTTGCCTGCTATTTAGTTCAGGAAGCCCATTGTGTTAAAATTGATAGATGTCATTAAGACTACGTAATTACTCTCTACTGGCTAAATCACTGCCCCTCCCCCTCAAGGAAAAAAAATAAACAAAAAAAAACCAAAACAACAACAACAACAAAAAAAAAAACAACAACCAGCACCTCTAAGATGTAGAAGACTCTTTTATCTTAATTTTAGCAAAAACTCAAATAGAACTGCATCCCTTCAGGGAAGGAATGAATCAAAGATTCACCAACCATATTCAACCATGCTGATGTACTTTATGTGTTCAGTTTTTAATGAAATTACTGCAAGATTATTCAATATGTTTAGTATTTGTCTGAAATGTTTTATTTTAAGAGAATTTTACCAAGTCACTGTGACAATGCATGACCAAATCTGGCATTTGCTTTATGTTAGCAGTGTAATCATTAACTAATTCATTGAAAAATGCAGATTATGTTTGTACTGTTTTTTCAACTACATAGTGACAAGTATAGAATATTAAGTTCATTTTCTATTTTCTTATCTGTAAAGGATCATGCTTCTTGTTCATACAGTATGTTCTAAAAAATGTTCTAATCGAAAAGATAAAAAAACAAGAAAACCTATAGCAGATAGACTTCCTTAGGATGTAATTAGAACAAATAATACGTAAAATTTTCTAGAAAGTGAAAAAAAGATGAATTTCAAAGCAGACATAAAAGTTCTGAATTACTCAGTGCTCAGAAAGTCACAGGAACAGATTGAAACTTACCAGAAATATTTTTAAACTTCAAATTCTTCAGTCTAATGCATTGCTTTCCTTTTTGACCTACTTTAAAACATTAATGGGAATGCAGTCCTTATGTCTGAGAGTGGCAGATCACATTTCAATGTGATTTTAATTTCCAGGAAAATATTTGAATACGCAATTTCTAAAATTTGTTTTTGACAACTTATTTTAAATAGGAAAAGCACATTCATTTATTACTGGGTATAATCTACACCAAATATAAAATGAGTTTCTGAAAGAAGAAGTAAGTGGAGTCTGATCAGTATTCAAAAACATCCCAGGATACAGTAAAGTATGTTTTAATGATTAAGAGGAGAAAGTGAAGAAGGTGTAGACAAGAATCTAAGAATGCAGAATCTGTTAAGAAGAGTCATTGTCATGGTCATTGTCCTCTTTCATATTCTCTCTTTGCACATGATATCAGAAACACTGTGACATCATAAACCATAATTCCTTTTACCCAGTATTTGTGTGGCATTTCATGGTGGTAGAGGTTAGCTGTTTATTTTTGTTTTGTTAATAATTTTGAAAAGACTTGCTGGGAGTGAAGTTGATGCCACTTCCTGATTATAGATTTCTCATCTGTTTTCTGATCTTTTTTTTTTTTTTTTTTTGGAAACAGGATTTAAAAAATGGCTTATGCTACTGCCTGAAGACTTGACATGAGTAATCCTCTTTTTACAAATCAGAATTTCAGTTCGTTGATGTTGCTTGTTCTGCTTTACTGTCAGAAATCGTGGTTAGAAAGTAAATTCATAGAATCACAGAATGGCTTGGGTTAGAAGGGACCCCAAGGATCAAGTTCTAACCACACTGCCACAGGCAGGGCCACCAACCTCCTGATCTGGTACTACACCAGGTTGCCCAGAGCTCCATCCAAACTGGCCTTAAACACCTCCAGGAATGGAGCATCCACAACCTCTTTGGGCAGCCTGTTCCAGCACCTTACCACTCTCTTGGTAAAGAATTTCCCCCTGACATATAATCTAAACCTTCCTTCCTTGGGCTTAAAACCATCCCCTTGTCCTTTCACTGTCTACTCCTATAAAAAGTTGATTCCTTTCCTGTTTATAATCCTCTTTTAAATACTGGAAGGCTGCAATGAGGTCACCCTGCAACCTTCTTTTTTTCTAGGCTGAACAAGCCCAGCTCCCCCAGCCTGTCTTTGTAGGGGAGATGCTCCAGCCCTCTGCATCTTTGTAGCCTCCTCTGGACTCAGTGTGTGAACAGCTCCACATCTTCCCTGCACTGGGGACCCCAGACCTGGCTTCAGTACTCCAGATGGGGCCTCATGGGGGCAGAGTAGAGAGGAACATAATAGCTATTCTTTAAACATTGTTGAAGGTTCTGTTCTTTCTCCAGACTTTTTTTTTTCCCCTAAGAAAAATGACTTCTTTCCTTATTATACTCTCACTGAGGTTATCAGACTTACAGCAAAGTGTGTGTATTTGGAATACAGAGCAAGGAAACAAGTATTATCTGGTGTTTTATCAGGAAGCAATAATGTAGTTATCTGCTACTCTTTTTTAAAAAAAAAAAAAAAAAAGACTTTTGTGATGAAAAATGCGATACAAATAGACAAAAGAGCTGCAGGGGATGTTCCTACAATATTATTAATCTGAATGTCCTAATTTTGCAGCCAGATCCACTGAGGCTGAGTAATTTTATGGTTAGAATGATCTAACTGCAGTTACCAATGTCCTAGATGGGAGTTCTTTTGATCTGGAACTAAGTTTAAATTTTTCCTAATTCTGTGCCTACCAAAACAGTCATTTATTAATGGAGAGTTACTATAACAAAGATCTCTAAAGGATTTGGGACTTTTTTTCCTCAGTTTTCTTAATGAAGATAAAACCAGTTTTGTAAATGGGATGCAGCCCTGTCACCTGCATGATTTATAAACCACCATATACCTGTTTCCTGGCTAAGTATGTCTCTTTTTGTCAAATATCATGTCTTCTTTCTGATAACCAAAGTGTCAGAAAGTGAAAGATAAGAAGTACAATATATTTTGAGCCATTTTAGATGTATGAGATATCCCCTTGCATGGATGACAGATCCACTGGAGGTCCTTTAGAGTTGGAGTATCTATAGAGGTCTCTGTTGAAATGTTACTGCTTTGAATCAGTGCTGAGTGATAAAGTGGTGAGAAACAAAATTTATCTGTGAGATCTGTCTATCTTTCTATCTTTCTTTCTGTCTTTCTATCACACAGCAGTATATAGGATATTACCAATAAGATACACATCAAGTATGTGTGAAAAATAAAAAGTATTTCCTAGGCTGGAATAATTATCTTAAAGCAAGATTGTTTTCCTAAAGGATGAAGAAAAGAAAAACTACATTTATTTAATGTAATACTAGCATAAAAAATTCAGAAGCTTGATTATTACTGAAGAATTAGAGCTGTCTTTCAGTGGGGCTTTTCAGGAAACACTCATATTTAGTGCTTATTGAATTAAACTCATCTAGAAAATCGTAGGAAAAGAAGTCATTCCCCCCCCCCCACCACCCCCTTTTTTTTTTTTTTCGTTTTGTAAACACTGTAGAAGATTACATAGTAAACTTAGAACTGCAAAAATGTTATCTGTTAGGAAAAAAATGTTGTAGTCGGGTGGTGGTAAAAATACAATATGTGTTGGAGATAATTGTTAATACATTTTTAGTGGATAATACAGCATTAGTCTAAAAAAATACTTTTAAAAGCCTTCTTGTAAATTTATAATCTCTATAACCTTTGACATTTGTGCCCTGTTCCAGTAGGGTATTCTGTTGCTTGAGTTTATTGCTGTTGACTGTGATTTGGAATCAATAATGTATTTCTCATCCTTATTGATGTCTATTATTTGTGTGTAGTTAAAAAAGAATTACAGTGAAGGAGAAATAGAATTAAATACAGTGTTGTATTTCCTCTTATGTCTGCCAGAGACTGTAGTACAGTATGATAAAATTCCATCACAGTAGCTGCTGAAGAATTGAAAGCATTGCTGTGAAATACCTTTCATGCTTGTCCCTGGCATCCTGCATTCAAACTGGTCCTGTCATGTTTCAGAACTGGAAATGCTTATTGATATGTGTGATAAATTTTGTGTGTTGATGCTGATTATTTCTGAAGATTGATTTTAGCAGTCTGTATCCACTTTCCAGCCTTCAGCAGCCCCTGTGCTGTCCGAAGTATCTCAGGAATATTGGTGGTATTAGCATCAGAATAGCATCAGCAAGGAATTATTTGTTTCATGGCCTGCAAAATTTATTTCGCTGGGAAAAACAACAATCCTTAGACTTGTCAAATTGAGAAATACCTGGTTCTGTGGCACAGAATCAGATTGAATCAATTAGGACTTTAGCCAAGAGAATTAATGCTTAATAGGTGGATCTGACAAGCATTTCTGTACTGGCATTGATCACCGTAGTCAATTTCGCATTAATAGGTCTGTATCAGAGCTCAAGTTATTTATACCTAGAGTCTAATTTTTTCTATTTATTTATTTATTTATTTTGTCATGGCTGAGGCAGAGAAGACAGTAAAAGAGTTGGGGGAGGGCAGAAATGTTAATATAGTAGCTCCTTGTTAACCTAGGATTGTTCTTTCAAAGTACATTTAATTTCATAAAAGGAGTGAGGAGAGGGTCTAGTGTGAAATGTAATACCTAACACTTAAAAAAAATAATAAAATTATACATAATTGGGTGTAGTGGAGAATTTCAATAAGCTAGGAAAATGCAATCAAGAAGCTACATATACATATATATGTATACACACGTTTGTGCTCATAATCCTGCCCAACTACTAGCAGACCTCAGTTTTTTCCACACCTGACTGCATGGGTTATGAGTGTGAACCAGTCATAACTCAGTGCCTTGTTTCCTTTTCCTCTTTCAGAACTTTCTTCCTGCTACAAGATTTCTTGTCTAGCACAAGAAGTTGGGGTCTGGCTGTATGAAAGACCTCCTACATGAACCTTGAATGTTAACTTCCCCCAGTGAAGATAAATGTGGTGAATCTCCTACTTTCTTACTCCCTCCTGATTTTCACTGTAGTATCCAACTCAGATGAGCAACTGAGAGTGGTACAGTGGGTTGGGAGATTATTTGCTCTTGACAGAGCCAATTTGGTTAGGAAATAAATGTCCACCAAAGTGGAGAGCTGTTAAACAAGTTAGCATAGTATCATAAATAATGTTTGCTCATTAGGAAACTGCATACAGAAGGAAGCACAAACTTTATAAAGTGAAAGCTGAGATTAACAGTGCCATTTCAAGATTAGCCCTCAAGCTAATCAACAGCTGATGATTTAATAGATATAGTAGTTGGCAATAACAAAGACTTTAGTCTGAAGTTGTAGAACACTTATTACTGCATCTGTCATTCTACTAGGTGGATGTTTGATGAAAATAAATGAATAACATGCATTTAAAGCAAAGCTAATAAAAACTTTTCTAAGCTTTGGGTAATATTTCTCAGCTTCCTCATTCTGAAGAACTAGGAAAATCTATCAAAAAAATCAGGAGAGTAAAGCTGCGCTAATTTCAGATTTCATGCTTTGGTAATAGATGAAAGTACTGATGCTACAGATGTGGCTAATCTTACCATTTTTATTAGAGGTATTGATAATGAATATAATGTCACTGAAGAAATAGTGTCTTTGCTGCCATTAAAATTACTAAATCTCTTGATGTGTATGAAGCACTAAAAATTACATTATTTTCCTTTAACCCTTGTCAACTTATCTGGTATAGTTCCTGATAGTGCCCAGCTGACAGCTGGTAAAAAAGAGGGATTTGTATAATTAATAAAAGATGATGCAACTTCTGCCAGTAACTGACATTTGATGAAGTATTGCTGCATCATAACATCAAAAAAAATTTATGCGCAAAAGCGTTAAAAATGGATAATGTTGTGCAAATCACCATTAAAGCTGTGAATTTCATAAAGTCTGACAGAGTGAATCATCACCAATTCCAGGAATTCCTTAGAAGGATGGTTGCTGTTTAGGGGGGTGTCCTTTACTTTTCTGAAGTATCTAAGTCAGGGTAGAACAGTAAAAAGATTTTATGATTTGTGAAATGAAATCCAGTCATTAATGGACTCAAAAGGAACATTTGTGCCTGAACTTGAAGATGAAAAATGGCTCACAGACTTAGTATTTTTGGTGGATTTGACCATATGTTTAAACGAGTTAAATATGTGTTAAATATGTGTCTCAAAGTTAAAATCAACTTACCTGTGCTGTTTCAAATCATAACAGTGTTCAAAATGAAACTTATGGCAAATAATTTTATGCATTTCATGAAACATGGAGGTGGAGGAAGAGTCAGCAGGGAGTGGGATCTGGATAGGGTGGTCCTGAGAGAGGGATCAAATCCGTAGCTATGCTCCTTACCTTTTCTTTTTATATATTTTTTTTAATCTCCACTAAGTCTGGAATTGAAGACTGTACAAAAAAGTGTATTTAAGAAAATGTAATGGGAGAGATTTCCTAGAAGGTTTTTATATAATCTACATCACCAAGCAGTTCTGAATTTCAATTCTGCAGTGTACCTTCTGATATATTTAATAGTGTACAGAGTATAAAGAACACCATCTCACCTGGCTGTGCTTTTCTTGAAGCTGATTTTACTGTCCTTGTTGAAGAGTAGAGCTCTAAGAGATTATATTCATTCCATAGAAATATGTCTGATATAGACACATCTGTATGGGCCATTTGTTTACTAGATGGACCATGTAAGTATTCACTAGATGGATCGTGATGGTCCTGAAGAGCCAAATAAGCTTTTTTATGGTTAGCTGGCAGATGCTCTATCAATCAAATAGTCTGGTATGGGCACAGCTGAATTGTCTCCAGGTGAGAGATTTGCAGATGATGCAATCACGTATGGAAAAAATCTACAAATTAAGTACCTTCTGTAGTAACAGTGAGTTTGAGTGGTATAGTAATTCCTGCATTTGGTGTTGCTAAGAGAAGAAATAGAACTGTAAGGTGAATTTACAGATGCTACTGCTTCGGTCTGCTATGGCTCCATTTGAAATTACAACCAAAGATGTCTTCCATGGATATGCCCAGACTCTCAGCTGCCCAGTGGCTTGGGAATAAAATTTACCAGACATACCACAGCCTTCAGTTGCAGCTTATGCTCTCAGCATGCTCAGTGGTTGGAGAAGCAAGATTAATTATCTGCATCAGCCTCAGACTGCAAATTCCTTCCTCTACCTGCCTTCTTGTTCCTTTTCTAGAATTGAACACTGCAGGAGTACCTGAGTTAGCTCAGAATTTGAGATATGAATACTTTTCAGCTATGAATCTAGAGTTAAAAAACACTATGAATGTAGAGAGAACATATTTTCATGGTTGTACAAAACTGAATTCCCGAGCGCTTGAGGAATTTGCAGATCTTGTTTTATTTTCCACTGGAACAGATGTTAGCCCTGCTGCCTTGGGATTGTTCCAGCTCCAGTAATTCCATTCTGTATACCTAAAACTTTCCCTGAGATTTCACACAGATAAGGAAGATACTATTTACTAGCTTTATATCAGAACTCTTTTGTGACCATAAATGCTATAAAGATGCTAAATGGTGTTTTAGTATTATTACTGTAACTTCTTTTATTGGACATTATGTTTTATTATTATTTCACTGTAAAGGCAAAATGTAGTAAGATTTTACTGGTTTTATCCCATTCCTGTTGTAGTCAGTGGCAAATCTCTTTTAACTTCACTGTGAGCAGGAGGAGGTCCTTACCTAGCAAACTGCTTTAACTTTCAGATATAACTCAAAATGTTATTCTAAAATCCTTTTCACTCACTGAAAATTTAAAAAAGTAATGTTTCTGAAATGCTTTCTAGAATTAATGAATACATTTTAGGAGAGCTGATCAGTTGTAGTGCTGTATGAATGATTAGACATGAGCTTTTTCAAGCACATTTGGAGAGTGGTGCTAGATAGAGTACTGTGTGGAATTACATGACTCAGATATCAAATAACTATGAGCATTTGAGATAATGTGGTGGAGTGTAGCAATTTACAATGTAACATCTACTGATGCCTATAAAAGGCTGTAACTTCTAACATAGATTTTGTAAATTATAAAAATGCTTAATATTTTAGTGATCTGCTCTGCTGGATGGTAATATATATTATTTTGGCACAAAAGTATAATTCTTAATTGGGCATCAGGTATTTGGAAATACGAAATAGAAATATGGAAAGGAGATAGAAGATAAATCTCAGAGTGAGTACAGATTGTATTACGGAGGTTGAAGCAATAGGAAGACTATTCATAAACCACTTTATGAAAATCTTCAGAATAAGTTTTTTGCTGTTTGTAGAGTTATCATACTACTCTAAAATCTCAACATCTGTTTGGCTTTATATAAGTATTGAGAGTTTAAAAAAATGATTAAAACATATAGATGTTAAATATATTTCTAAATATGTCTAAACCTTGAAGTTACTTTCTTTAAGGAATGAAAAAAATATAAAGGTAGTTCCTAAGTTTAATCCTTTTTAATCTTTATGCCTTCTTTTTATCCTTTACATTACTGTTTTGGATACTCTGTAATATTTGCAAAGATAGATTGATTAGAAAAAGATAGATAGATAGATAGATAGATAGATAGATAGATAGATAGATAGATAGATAGATAGATAGATTGGAAAAGATAGATAAATATTGGATAAAGATAGATTAATTGAATGACTTCTTTCAATTGCTTCATAGTTGCATGGCATTCTTTTAATTTGTATTCTGTTTTCATCTAGGTTACCCCATCAATGGGCAATTAAAAAAAGCTTATCAAATTGAGTCTTTTTTTGTCATCAGTGGAAGTGACCCTGATTGACATTATAAAAATTGGAACTTAGTGTGATGGGAGTTTTTTCTGTGCACCAAAAAGAAAACTTTCCCCTAAGAAGTATTTTTCAATGTACTTCTTTTCCTTTTTGCCAAAAAATAATTAAAAAAAAATAAAAAATAAAGATGTAATACTTTATTTTAATTCTCAGTTCATACTTCAGTACTTCTGAGATTTTGGCTTCACCAGTTAACATACACTCTGCTGTTAAAATTTATGACAGCTTAAGGCAAAAATATTCTGAACTTGAATATAGAATTTTGCTGAGTATTATGAATTTAGCTGAAATATTTAAAATGGTGTTATTAGCTGACTTAGCCTGGAGATGCTCTGAGGTTGTCAGGTCTGATGTTCAGTGGGTTATACTTTCATACATCACTGCTCCTCTTTTCTGGCAGTCATAATTTCTATGATGAACTAGTTTTCTTCCTTGGAGAGGTGCTCTAGTTGCAAATAGAATTCTTGGAGCCTGCAATTATGTTAGTGAAACACAGGAAAGTTAAAGTTTTATACTGGCATTTTTTCTAGACAGCTACACAGTAAGTTTTAAAACTATTTCCTACTATTTTTCATATTAACTTTTAAGATTTCTGTATTTGCTACCACCTTCTCTCCACCATTGTCTCATGGAAGGTAATTCCTGGCATTGCAGAAGAACAAATTAAGCTTTTCCTCCGCTTTAGTGTATTCCCAAAACTCAGCTGTTAAGTCCCAAGGGACAGAGCAGCAACCATTTATTCACTTTGAGGTGACCCATAGTTGTGAAAGAAGGGATGCCACCTGGTCCAGAGCACTTCTAATGTGAATCTGAGCTGCTTCTGGGCTGAAGGTGAAAGTTTATAACAGAAATCCCTGTAGATGTGGGTCAGAAAATGTGGAAAAGTGTGTGTTGTAGATCATAAATAGTAAGCATACTTTCCTCTAAACCCAAGTAGTAGCATGTGAGTAACTAGGCTTATAAATTTCTGTAGCTGTAGAAACTGCAAGTAGAATATACATGGAGGAAAAAAGGAAGGAAAACCTAACTATCTCTTCAATTATTGCTTTCTAGATTTTTTTTATTATTATTTTTAATATTTGAGCATTTGGGGCATTTTAGGCTGAAATATTTGTGTAATACATTAGTGAATAAATGTCAGGTGTTAAAAATTTTCAGGCAAGTAAAGATGCAAATAAGTACCTAGAATATTGATTTACTTGGATAACGTCTAGTGTGTATCTAAATATATGCATATATATATAGAGAGAGAGTGTACTGTATTTCTAATTGAAATAAATCTGTGGAGTTTCCGCAGGAAGGGAGATAGAATGCTCTGGTAATCAGATCATCTGCCTTATACATTTAGGGTATTTTGACTAACCATTTTGACAAATTAGTAAGTTGGTCAAACATTCACCTGATGATGAGTGCTAAATGGGGGTGATATTAGAAAGAATTCTATATAAATGTTACAATAGAGATGGAAGACCCTTCCTACTGGCAATTTACAAATGTAAAACAGCTTTTTTTTCTCCATTGTAAATTGAGAGAAGATGAGACATGTAAAAAGGTGTTTAAAAACTGTAGAAAATTCTTTCTCTACTTCTTAATAGAGATACTTTAAAATATTGAGGGTAGAACAGTTGAATTATGCAACGTATTTTCCCCAAGGCTTTCAGACTGTTTATACTGCTCTTTCTCTTAGGCTGTGATTAAGTGAAGTGCTTAAGAGCACACTGAATATTAAGCATGTGTATTCCAAATGGGCTGGTAAAAGGCTGTATTGAATCAAGTCTTAAAAGAGAAAGTTCTTTGTTTTGCAAGATAGTCTGTGTCCAAGTGAAAGAAATACCTCCCACAGAGAGTTAATGTTTGGAACCTCTCTTTTTGGAGCTGTTTTGCAATGCCACAAAGGCTAACAGTGAGAAGAATAAACTTGCTATATGAAATGTGAGTATTATACAATTTTTAATGTGCATCTCAGTGAAATTAAAGGCACGTCAGACTTGGGCTTTTCAATAAAGGCATGCCACAGCCTGGGGGGATTGTCACAGATGAAAATCTAGTTTTTGACATGCTATTCACTTCTCTGAATGACATGCAGTGCAGTGCTACAACCCAAATGATGATGTTATCAGAGATGCTGCGTGTTATACTTCTGCAAACTGAATGTATTTTTTTATCTTAGCAGTTATAAAAGTAGTACCAAATGGAAATAACAGAGTTACAATAAAAGCTGTAGTGTTAGGTTGGCTTTATTTTTTTTAGTTCTCCAGTTGCTTTTTAAGACATACAAATCATGGAAGCAGGCAATAAAAGTGAAGTCATATTTGGTGCAACCACAATATGATACTACAATCTCATTTTTTCTTCCATTCTTCATATGAGTACATCTCAGACCACTTTTCAAAATGTTCAGTGATGCCTGGCACTACATAGGAAGTTGTAGCCATGAACAAACTTGGTCCATTGCCCTGTGAGTCACCACTTTAATCCATTCAGCACTGAATTGCATATGGAAAGGGGAACAAGTGAAAAAATCAGAAGCACAGCAATTCCCTCATACTTTAATGAGAACTTAGGAGGAGAAAAAAGAGGGATGGCGATCTTTTTCTATCAAAGTACTTTTTCTACATTACTAAATTTCATTCAAACAAAAGAACTTTTTCATCATAATGAAGTATTTAATCTCTGTTACATTCATACTGTTCTGTTTTTGTTGTTTCAATTGTCTTACTGTTCGAGTAATGAAAAAAGTTCCATGCAGTAACCACAACCTCTTAGGGAAATTAATTTCAGGTCCCTTTTAGCTTTGATATTTGTTTCACAGCCAAAATAAGGCATAGTTTATATTCATAATGTATGCTACTGTTTTGTTTAAACACTGATGGTAGTTATTCAGATGGGCATGGTTTGCTTTTCAGACACTGTGCCACACTTCTTTGAAGACCTGTGTGCACGTTTTCTTTAACACAATCTGTATTCTACTCCATGTTGGCACTGTCTTTTTCTCTTTCCTCTGTACTTGCAACAGAATCTTAGTGGTCATGACCAAAGTTTGAAGTCTTTATTGAAGAAATATTTCTATCTCCGAGCCTTCTTTGTGCTATAGATCTAATCTTCTCCTGCTATAGTTCTCCTTTGACTATCTTTGCAGCAGCTAAAAAAAGAGGCATTTTTCTCTAGTGCTTCCTTCAAATATTTGTAGCAGTATTTCTTTTTATTTGTTATTCAGCATTGTGTAGATGGAAAGATCTTAATCCTTGACAGGAAATTAATCCCTGTGTCTTTAATTAGATTTAAATTCCTGTACCAATGCATATGTTAGGAAGTGGCAATGAGCAGAACTTTTATTTAAATGCATGATTTGAGAGAGGAAGTAGTACTTGACATGCATGATGTTGGCAATAGCTGCTTTTTTACTGTGCCTTCCTGAATGTCATTAATTCACACATTTCTGCAACGGCAGTGTTTGTAAGTGAGAGAAATTTTCTCAATACATGGCATCCCAAAGACAGCTTCCAACAGACACAGGCACTTTCACTTCCCTACCTTACAATTTTTTATTGTTGCCTTTGACTGCACATTAGTTTGTTTAACTCTACCTTTTATCACTGTAAACACTGACTTCTTTTGCTGTCCATGTTCCTGAAGGCAGGAGTTTTTGTTTGTTTAATCTTATAGATAGCTTCAGAAGAGTAGAACTAATACTGACAGCAAGAGGGGCACCATTTCCTGCATGATTCTATGTGGTCTCTTGGTAAAGAAGGTTACATAGTCCTTAATACCTTTCTGATAAAGTTCATTCAGTGCATCTCTAGCATTAAGAAGGCATTTGAGCAATTCTGATATTTCCTATATAGTACTTCTAAAGCATGCAGTAATTATTATACATTTGTACCCACTAATCACAGACATTTAACATTAAAAAAAGTATTTTTTTTCTTCAAATTTTAGATATATCTAAATTTTCCTCCAAACCACTGACAGTCCTATTGTTGATATTTTTATGTTCAAATTGGATCAGCCTAAACAAATCACAAGAAATTTTTATTTGGAGTCTGAGTAAAGTAGAAAGCACCCTCCAAACTGAAAAATAAGTTATCAAGAGTTAATGCAAAAGATGAAAAAGAGAAGCTTGTTCCTGCTACTCTTGTAGGAAATCTGCATATTGAATGCTACTTTGTGGAAGTTGTCGGCAAGTACTGTTTTTATAATCTCCCTACTTAAAGAAATAAAACAAAACATGACCAGATTTCTCAGTTTAAAGATGATTTAATTTTCAAACCATCATTTTTTTTCAAAGGGCATATGTCCCCATATGGCCTACTAAAAAAAGCAGAAAAAAAACCTGCTTGGAAACCAAGTGGCATTGTTTGCTTGAATAGAAGAGGTCGACATTCTCTTCAGGGTAATGATCCAGAATATGAAGGGAAAAGGTCATTTATCTTTTAAAAAAAGTGTATTATTTTCCTGTTTCAGGTCTGTTCTTTGTTTCTCTCCATTTTGTCTCACTGGTTCTTTTTCAGTCTTGTGATATCAGCAAACCCTCTGTACTGGACAGTATGCTGGGTGCTGGGGAGAATGGGGAGCCTGCAAATAAGTGCTTTCTTGAGGAGTTGTTGCTCAGTGTGCATGTAAAATAACTGAGCAGCTGTAGCCTTAGGCTGTCATATCTGAATCACAGTAGTGAGCCGTGCTCAGGCTTGCTCTGACTTAAGTACCACTTCTGGATCTGTGTAAAGGGATGTGCTCTTGAAGGATGTGTTAATTTACCTGTTGAATGGTGGGATGGTTTTATTTCTGCGGTCAACATCAGCACCCAGTGCTGTGGACTCTGTTAGAAGTGCAATCAGTAGCCAACCAAATTTAAATTTTAATGCACATCCTTATAACAATCTGCATGATCTCTCTGTTTAATGCATGATTTTTCATGCAGTGTGTCTGCATGAAAAACCTTTCTTGCATTTGTGGCACATTTAAATGAGCAGCCAGATTTGGAAAAACTTGAAATTCTTACTGGATCTGATGCTTACTAAAGGTCTTCATTTGTTATGAGTGAGATGGGGAAAGTAGTAGAGAGTTAACTCAATATGGTAATTCATATAAATGTGTTCTATTTACAGTAAACTTGCTGCTTACTTTAATTGTTGAGCTACAGATTTTTTTGTTTGATTGATTTTCTTTTACATCATTTGGTAAAAAAGACAAATAGTAGAAAAGAATGCATGAAGGGCTTACAACAGTATATTCAATTCATCACGAGGTGGACTAAAGTTGTGAACTGAGAACACATATCCCTGATTAGAACCATTCTGAGGTACACCAAGTTGAACTGACTGATTTGTCTTAGTATACACAGAAACAAAAAGCATAGTATTATTATATCTATTGGCAAGAGGATTTTAGCATTTTATGCACAAAAATAAATAGAGCTCCAATAGAAGGGTGTGCATTTCAAAACAATTTGGCTTTCCTACCAAGTTTTCCTTAGAGAAAAATGTTTCATCTCAAGTAATAATTGGAATTATTCTTATTGCAAACTGTTTCTGATAAAAGATTTTAGTGAAAACTCTGCATTACAAAAACAGCATACTAGCAACTAGTTAATTTTCCCTGTTCTGGATTACTAGACTGCCTAGAATTTACAATGATTTCATTGAATAGGAACAATGAAAATGGAAAATACTTTGTTCACCGTTGCCCCTATTCCTCACTTGTATGTAGTATTCAGTAGATTTGTGATGTACAACATACTAGATTTTATATATACTTTCATAACTTATCTTATCATGATCTTCATTTGCTGTTGAATAAGGACAGTAGCTGGTTTCCGCTGTAATTTTCATGGAAATATGTGACCACAAGTAAAATGCACTTCATTTGGACAAAGAGTTTACAATGGCCTGTGGTGGTCCACATACAAAATTAAAAGGCTCATCCTTCTCATTGAAAGCAGATAATAAGAAAGTTTCTTCTCTTTCTTAGGTGTGATCTAGAATATTTAGCCCATTATTTGCTATGGGAATACTTCCATGATTCAAATCTCAGTGAAATGACTTCCTCTAGAATGAATTTTAAAGAGGTTCAGTAAAACTCTGATTTATTCTTTCCTAATAAGCCTGTAAGACAGTGCATATTGAAAGTAAAAATAGCCATTATTTGGGTTCATTTTGACAGAAAAGGCAAAATACAACCTATCTTGAAACAGAAATGTGTATCAGTTAGACTTCAGCGATGTCAGTAGAAGTCTTCAGATATTTCATATGCTACTGTTGATCAAATACAGATTAGAATTGCAGGAAACACAAATGTTTTTTTCCCACACATACCCTTTAAATAAGATTTTAATAATTTATTGGAAGTTATATACGAAAAAGTTGCAGCTATTTGCAACTTCATCAATAGTTACACTACTACCTATGTGAACACCTAGGGAACATGCTTTAGCAGGGGGGGTTGGACTCGATTCCCAGAAGCTTCCTAAATTCCTCTCTCTAGTTGGGGCGTAACATAGCCCAACAGTACCGCCTGGTACCCAGATCTGTACTGAATCTTCCAAATCATTTCCTACTAGTTCCTGTCCAGGGATATTTTTTAATTGAGCAGGAGACACAGTAAGGTGGGTGTCCAAGGAAGTTGACTTGCTCTAATGGCTCCAGAAAAACAATCTGTTGTGAGGTATACTTCTCATAAGGTTATTCTTAAAAACAAGATAATTTATATGCTAATTAGATTTCCATTATTGCAATGATTTCTTTCTTGCCCATTAATAATGTACAATTCGATTAGTCAGCGTTAGTACTGTGCATAAAATAGTTTTACAAATATTTAATTGAAAGGTTTATATTATTAGTGTTTTGAAGATAGTTTCTGCTGCAAATTAAGAGGCTCTTTTTTCAGCTTAAAATGTGAAGATAAAATATGATCTAATTTGAGAAGCAATTGTTTGGATTAGCTGATTTACAATTAATTCCTTTTATGAGTGAGAGAAAGAAAGAGTAGAATCTCCTTTTAAATGCTGTATCCTAGCTGCAATTGTCAGATCACTGCAATATAGAGCAAACACATCATTAATATTCATTGAATGCCAGTGGTGGAGAAATAGTTTTTTATTCTAATACCACTTTCACTTGAGATGGATGAAATAAAAGACTTCTCATTAGTTATTTTTGAAAACTTCATACGCAATAGGAATGCCATCCAGTTGGTCATTTAGCATATAGGATTAATGATGAGTATTAAAAACAAGTAACTGATTTTTAGGAGCAGCTTTGGATAGTAGTTCTGCTGCCACTGTACAGATGTGCACTTTGTCAAAGTATTAAAAAGAAATTTAGCTCCATTTGATTCAGTGTGAGTGTGTTGACCAAGAGAAGGAAAAGGTTATGATACAGAAGATAATAGAATCAGAAAATAATAGAATCTGTCCTTTATCTTCCTGCAGACTGTCTAGATGTTATTGCTATATTTCTCCATGTTGTCTTCTCTGGGAAGCCAGGAGCATCATGCAGGAGTGCTGTAATTAAAAAGTTGTCAGCATGAGCTTCAACTTATTGTACCTATTTAGAACTTGTATTATTGGATTTTCTATGAAGATCAAAAATACTGTATCTTTAAACAACTTTTTTTTCCCCCACTGCATTTTATTCACAGTAAAGTGGTTCTTGAACCTTGAAGATCTGATCATTGACTCAAGGCTGAAGAAAGGAGCCAAACTGTTAAGATACCAGGTTTCTATATTGACATTGGCCAGGAAGAATTTTGACTATAAGGCAATCTCCTCTTTTGTGATGAAGAGGAAAATGTGCTTAGTGAGAGTCATGCCACCAAATTAGCCCTCAAAGATCCTGCCCTGTGGTTCAGTTTAGCAAGTTCTGCACAAGAGAACTTTAAGGACTTCTTTCAGCAAGAGCTGAACCTCTGTTAGTCGTGGCATCAGCTTGCTCAATTGCACACTGCTGGGGCTCTCACAGCAATTCAGTTCAGCTCAGCGTGATGCAGGGGTACTGCCAAGGACCTCCTAACTGCTGTTAGGATACTACTCTAGGGGGATCAGTAAACAAACATGAACTTCTATTCAAATAAATACAGACCTTTTTGAATAAATGTTAGGAAAATGGGTAGGCAATTTTACAATTGTACATTTTATTCTCTAAGAAGTGCAATTATGAGTCAATCAAAATTATTTGTGCTTTTCAGTGATATTCTTCAGATAGCACCACCATGAATCAGCCTTCTGATTCACACAAATCGGATAGACAATTTTTTTTTCAGGTACATAAATATCTTATGACATGTTTTCAAAAAAATACAGATAATTCTTTTTACATTTTTAAAGAAAAGAAATCAATATTCCTTTTCAAAGGAAATATTTTTAAAACATGAAAGTGAATTTTAAGTCCTTATTCAATGTGAAAAAATTTTATTTTCCTTTTGTTTTCCAGTGTTCTTTTTTGTACTTCTTCTAACATTTTTTTTCTTATTTTTTTCTTTTTTTTTTTCCCACTATGTAAAAGAAAGGAGTACTCCTAATGTCAAATAGTCTCTTAGTTATTAAATAACAGAAGTATATCCTTCTGTCAAATTGTCAAATGTCAGCTTTCATCACTTGATGAGCAGGTGACAAGATACACACTTGTCCCTCAATACTTAATTATGCAAGATGGACATCATTCACACTACATGCTACTGAATGTATTAAATCAAACTAAAGACTTAAAGTTCAGAGTCTCCCTTCTCTGGATTATGCCCACTGTGTTTTTCTGCTCTACTTTATGGGCAAGATGTTGACTCTCTGAGTGCATGGGAGCAGAGTGAATCTACCTAAGTTTGATGTAACTGTATGATGCAGTGCTACAAGAATGACTAATAAAGGCAGCTAATACATATCCGTAGTAGATGTGGCCCTAGGCTGGGCTGAAAGGGCTGGGAGAAGGAACTTTTCTGGTAGAGTTTCACCAAGATGCCAACATCAGCTCATGAACTCCTCAGATATTTTAATTCATGACTAGCACTAGGAGTGCTATTGATGTAACTTGTTGATAACATGGAGTTGAAAGGCACTGCTAAGATAGAGGACCATTAAAATATCATGCAGTAAGAACTTGGGGATTTCAGTAAGGTACTGGAGAAATTTCAGGAATGAAAAATGCAAGGGTATGCCCTGAGGCAACTTACACCTTTAGATATACTCATGAAGCATTTAAACACAGTGTAGATGTACAAGATTCATGCAGCATCAGTCAAGAGGGTTCTTCTCAGTTTTACTGTCAGTGTGCCAAAATTCAATTCCCACCTCCATTCTTGAAAATAAAGTATCCTACACATTTTGTGCACTTGAGGTATTTTGGACTAGATAGGTAAAAGTCTATATCCTGTAAAATATAATATCTGTATTTTGTTGTTGATTCTTTGTTATTGTTGTTTTGTTGTTTGTTGTTGTTTGTTTTCTTTTGTGGTGGAAAGATAATTCAGCTATTTTTAACTACCCCTGTGATATCTAGTACAGAGTTTACTAGAGTATATCTAGTACACTGAGAGAAGATCTACTAGTTCTCTGTGTAAATATTGGCTGAGAAACATAGGGGAAAACACTGTGTAGTTCAATTTGTAATGTAAATCAGAAAATAAGTATGTGGTCAAAAATAACTGGAACCTAAGAACTGGAGGAAAACTTAAAATGACTAGAAATTCAGATTCAGACACAGTCTCCTGGTGGGAATGATGCAAGCAGAAAACCCACCTTACTCAATTTTATAATTCCAAGGACTTGAATATGAAAAGAGCCTCTTACAAAGGCTGAGATGGATATTAAATGCATTCTGTGCAAATTTACTGACTTTCTTTCTGCCTGTGCTCCTCTTGAAACTGGAACTGAGAGCAGTACTTTAAAGATCCACGTATATCATTTCGTGTCCAGAAGTCATTTAATTATGTCTGAGCTGAGAAGGGGATTCACTAGACAGTGCCTGCTACACAGAAAATCTGAGTTGATTTTCATATCATATTTTCGTATGTGATTTACCAGTTCACTTGTATCTGAACTTAGTCTACATTATGTGCTGTATTTACCATATTGGCTATGAGAACACTGGAGGTAAAGAAAGAGATGTCTAGCCCATAGCAGTTCCATGTGATTCATTAGACTTTGCACACTACCTTGAGTTAGAAGAAATTCAGAAGGTGAAAACATTCTGTCAACCCTGCACACAGCAAGGGGGTTGAAAATAGATGATCATTGTGGTCCTTTTCAACCATCAGGCCATTCTATGATTCTATGATTATACTAATAACTGAACGTTATCCTCATATCTGCAAATTATATAGTGTTATTTATGAGGTGACAACAAAATATTGTGTTGCACTGTTTTCATCTCCAGTATCATGTCTTTAAGAAATCATGAATTTAAAAACATCATTTATTATTTAAAAACACTATTTCTCTGTTAAATTTGTCTGCATTCTATATATGTCTCAATTTTTTGGTATAAGAATGATTTAAAATTCATTTTAGGCAGAGAATGAAATTGAAAAAACAAAGTCATATTTTTTAAAAACATGCATCGCAGTAGGAAGTCGTTTAAATTTCAGTAACTATTTAGTTTAGTCTTCTGAAAATGTGGGAAGAGTGATCCCAAAGTAGTAGCATTACTCTAAAGCATTGCTTTGTAGTATCTGAAAGAGCTGCACTTTTGGGATCTCTGATATATGCCAGCTGGAAAGCTGTTATGGTGTGCAGAATCTAATGAGACATAATACTGATCAGTCATAACTCGCAGGCTGAACCGACCCTCTTCCAAAGTCTCTGAATCTGACTGTTTTTCTGGAGAACATACAGGATAATTCCTTTTCTCAGTGCAGCTGCTGCAGGGCTATGCATTGAAAACGTTGAAGTTTAAAAAATTAGCTAGTTCTGTCTCACTGATAGCTCTGCAGGCTGTTCGTACAGTTTAAAACAGCCGGAGGGATTAAAATGGACAATAAAAGGCCTTATTTTGATTAAATATATATATATTTATATGTATGTATATAATAATATACATTTAAAATATAACCAACATATAGGAGTATGTTGATTAGACTTCCTTCCTGTCACTGGAAAACCTGCTTAAGTCTCCCTGAACAGCCAGTGCTGTCATGGCTCTTACATGCAGATTTTGGTCAGAATTTGATGCTTGTGAAAGCATCATCTGGAAGGCTGTAGCGCTAAGTGGATGAAACTTGCATCTTATTATCATGAAACGTAGCTATCTTCAAGTGCTTTCTCATATGGAAAATAATATAGAAAAAAAGAAAAGATATTTTAAAGAAAGGTAGTCCTGATAGTGCTATGGTCTAGGCTCTTAAGTTTTATTAAAAAAAAAAAAATCATCTTAAGCAGCATAATAATTCTGACAGTTGTCAAGCAAAGATAAAACTGCAACATGGGTTAAAATAAACAGCTGTTAGAAACTTGATGTAGGTTTAGATTATTGTTCCATTATGAAATGCAAAACCCGCCGATTACGGTGACTGTCACTGAGAATTGTGTATTAGAAAGTTAATCACAGAATCACAGAAACATAGAATGACTTATGTTGGAAGAAACCTTAAAGATCATCTAGTTTCAAACTCCTTGCTGTGGTCAGGGCTGCCCCCCCCTCAGCTCAAGCTGCTCAGGGCCCCATCCTACTTGGCCTGGAGTGCGTCCAGGGATGGGGCACTTACAACGTCACTGGGTAACCTGTTCCAGCACCTCACCACCATCTGAGTAAACAAAATTTCTTCTAATATCTAAAATAAATCTCCTCTTTTTCAGTTTAAAGCCATTCCTCTTTGTCCTGTCCTTCCCGTCTGCTCATGTTTCTGCCTACAGAGGAATTTCCCTGTGTAGACTGGCCATAGAAGACTGGGAATGAGTCTCCTACCATAGTCTTTTTTCTGCCCAGTATCAAGAATCATCCCAAACATACAGATGTTCATACCTAAAACCAGCTTTGTAAAACTGGTCTGTATGCCTTTCTTCCTTCCTTTTTTTTTTTTTTTTTTTTTTTTTTTTTTTCCTCCCTCATTAAGGCAATTTTGAATGGAAGTTGGTCACTTAGAAGGATAGTGGTCAGAAGATATCTGTGGTCAGCACTTGCACATGAATAGTGTCTGTGAGCTCTGCTTTGGATGCAAAGACCTTGCTAATAATATAACTAGCTTCTCATTAGAAAAAGCATAGTAAACAAAGCAATGTACTGTGCTCAGCTGATGTGACAGGCTGGGCAGGAAGAAGTATGCAGAGAATAAGTAGTGACTCCTACACACTGTTGGGTCATTGTCAGAGCAAATGAGATACAGCCTGTGCTGTTGTTCTCTTCACTAGGATTAATGGAGTTTGAAGAAAATGAAATAAATTACTTCAGAACATCATCTGAAATTACACTGTTGAACAGAAAACACCACTGTATAGTACGGTGTCCTTAAAGTCTTTATCCATCTGATTCGGTCTTTCAAAAACAGAAGAAAAAAATTCACAACATTGGTAGCAGAATATAGTAGAATATAATATGCCGTCATGATGTTTCTACATATACACAGAGCTAGAAACTGAAATCAAACTGATCAACCTCAAAAGAACAGCTCCGAACATCACCTCTACAGTTCATATTTGATGCATGCTGAAAGGGATTTGAATTCCTGGTTGCAGTGCTACAGAGTATTTCCTCTTCCTCTCTCTTGCCGCCCTAAAAGACAGATTGTTTACATCAGTGTTTTCACATGTATCTCACAGAGATTACATAAAGAGTGAAGGCATTATTTTGCTTGTGCTTCACAGGGCCTTCATAGCTCTGGAAAATGGTTCTGGCTAAATGTCAATAGTCAGTACTCAGTTATACCACCAGATGTGGAAGCATTTGTTAATAACAACTTCAGTGTTAGTTTGTTTCCAAAGCATTAAAAACAAACAAACAAACAAAAAAAGCTTGTGAAAAAGTTTGCCAGATATATATTTTATTTATATTTTATTTAAGTGTATAAAAATACATTCCAGTATGAGTGACAAAGTGTAAAGGTGCTTGCTTTATTTTTTCTTCCTGTGCACAGGCCAGTGAGTGCTGTACTGTTTGATTTCCTGCATGGTTTTCATGTGAATGTACTCTTTTTCCTCACGCCACCTGCCAGAGCAGTATTCCCTCAGACTTGCCACCATGTGTGAAACAGTGTTCAGTTGTTCACTGCTTCTGTTTGCTGTGCTGGAAAATAAATAAATAAATAAATAAATAAATAAATAAATAAATAAATAAATAAATAAATCTATGAATGGGTGTGAAAGTGTGCCACTTAAACACAGCTGTATAAAATTCTATGTAACTTGTAGCAGAAATGCCAAGTCATTGCTTGAAGCAGTGATTGAGCACCTGGTAGGAAGGCAGAGTCAACCCATGGGAGCTCAGGTATTTGCAATGCAGCTGAGTGGCCAGAAGGGGTGGAGCCAGAACCCTCCCATTCCCAGACTTTATTTAAAGATTGGCAGGGGGGAGGCAAGGATGTCTTCCTGGAGGTCCTTGCTTATCTGAGGTCTTTGGAAGATATGCATTTTTTTTTTTTTTTCTTCAGTTCTGTGCCCATAGCTGTTGTGTTTGAGCAAGTTCTCACTTGTTGCAGCTTAGAACCTTGCTACTCTGCTGTCATTGCTGTATTTTCTGCTGTTACAAACTTACACATATCTGTGTGAAATTGTATGTGTACATCCAAATGTTTATTTAATGGAACAGCTTAGACTGGGCTTACATGTCAGCGTGCTGACTTCAGTGGACTTTTGTCCAAGTACATATAACAGAAGATCCTCCTTAATGAGTGGAAAGAAACACCATCCAAGTAAGTTCTCTCCATTCTCTGTCTGATTCCTGCACCTTCCTGAAAAATGAGATGAATGACTACTACAAATGTGGTAAACTTCTTATAATAAAATACTAGAAAGGACTAGTCTCACCCACCCTTCTACACAGTTAAGAGTATCCTCTCAGAAGATACAGATGTTTTGTTTATGGATAGTCTTCCTCAGGAAATTAATGAAAAAATTGAAAAAAGGGTTGAAGGACTGGAGAGAGGAAAAAAAATCCTAGAGGTAGGAGTGACCGAAGAAACTGGAGCTCGTTCATTTAGAAATGAGCTAAGTGACTGTATGATGAAATCATAGTAGGGCTTACAGTATTTCTTGAGTTTTGTTTTTTTTTTTTTGCTTAATCCTAAATTCAGAATGCATGACACACACAAAGTTTTTACATCTGATTGTTTCTTCCCAAACGAAAACCTAAGGTTTCAGGCCTTAAATTGAGACTTAAGGTACTGGTCCTCATTTGACTTTTTTCCAACTTGATTATTTCTATCACGATTAAGAGTGATAATAGGAGATGTAAATTAGAGTCAATTTTATGGCAACTTCTTTTTGGAAATGCATGTAATTTAAGATGGCTCATACTGAAGGAATTATCCAATCTGTTTTACTGCATTATGCCATTCTCTGGCTTCATCACAGATACAAAATATGACCCACTGAATATATATTACACAGAATCAAGAAATGCTTGGGTTGAAAGGGGCCTTAAGGGTCACAGAATCACAGAATGGCTAGGGTTGGAATGAACCTCAAAGATCATGAAGTTCCAACCCCCCTGCCACATGCAGGGCCACCATCCTCCCCATTTAATACTAGACCAGGCTGCCCAGGGTCCTATCCAGTCTGGCCTTGAGCACCTCCATGGACAGGGCATCCCCAAACTCTCTGAGCAGCCTGTTCCAGCACCTCACCACTCTCATAGTAAAGAACTTTCCCCTGACATCCAACCTAAATCTTTCCACTGTCAACTTAAAACCATTTCCCCTCGTCCTGCAGTTATCAACCCTTTCAAAGAGTTGATTCCCTTCCCCTTTCTAGGCTCCCTTTAGGTATTGAAGTGCTGCAATGAGGTCACCCCACAGCCTTTTTTTCTCTAGGCTGAACAAGCCCAGCTCCCTCAGCCTGTCTTCATAGGGAAGGTGTTCCAGTCTCCTGATCATCTTCGTGGCCCTCCTCTGGACTCTCTCCAACAGCTTCCTGTCTTTTTTGTACTGGGGGCTCCACACTTGGACACAGTACTCCAGATGAGGCCTCACAAGAGCAGAGTAGAGGGGAACAATCAGCAATCACCTCCCTGTCCCTGCTGGCCATCCCTCTTTTGATGGAGCCCAGGATATCATTTACCTTCCAAGCCACAATGGCACGCTGCTGGCTCATGTTAAGTTTCTCATCAATCAAGGCCCCCAGGTCCTTTTCCACAGGGCTGCTCTCAAAGACCGCTCCTTCCAGTCTGTATGGATGCCTGGGGTTCCTCCGGCCCAAACGAAAAACCTTGCACTTTGCCATGTTGAACCTCATCAGGTTCACCTGGGCCCATCTTTCTAGCCTCTCGAGGTCCCTCTGAATGGCATCCCTTTCTCTAGTCCTCTAGTTCCAGTGCCCCTCGTGTTGGAAGAGCTGCTAACCACTAGATCAGGTTTTCCAGAGCTCCATTTTTTAGTCAACTTAATTATTATTTTTAATAATTATTTCACTTTTTAGAGACTCTGTTATTTATTCAGTAGGCCTTTACACGAGCAAAACTGGCCAGTGTCATGTGCTACTCGTATCAGATGTTGTTAATAAATTGTTGGTAAATACAAGGTATCAAAACTATTATTTTTTTTAAATGAAAATTGCTGGTTCATTTTGCCCAAAACAATTTTGACCCTGAAGGAAAAAAAGTGACACTTCTGTACATCTCGTGTTGTTTATTTCCAAATGGCCTCTTATAGAACTCATACATCTGTTAATCTTGTACTTTACTCATATTGACTCAGTTTTTGTACTCTATTTAAATGGTTGTGAATGTCTCCCAAACTCTGGGATAAAGCTAATTTCTCGTTTATGTTCTTCTGCAAAAAGATCACAAAAGAAGCTGCGTAGGAATATAGGAGAGGAAACAAACATAATCCACACTCCGTGTAAGTTTTAGGAGTTTGCCACCTGCTGAGCATGCGAAGGAACAAAATGAACAGTGCCTCTGAGTTTTCTGTTTTCAACCATAATATTAATAACTTCAGTGAGTGCTGCCTAGTTGTAATGTTTTGAGATTTTATGATCACTTCTTCCATTCTTCTTTTCTATCACGATCATGATTATCATATTTTTATTTCTGGGTGTTGTCTTCATCTCTTCATTACCATTTGCACATTTTAATTATTGCATTTATCTATCTTCCTTCTTTTCTATCGTGTCTCTCCATGCATTCATGTTCAGGAAACTTACTTATTTGCAAATATTTCCTTTTCAAGCATATTTTCTGTTAAGAAGACAAATACTTTAGGCTTAGAAGTAAATACGTTCATTTTTCCTGCTATTTTATGCCTGCTCTTTCATAGCTAGAACACGAGTATGTATTTAGATGAGAGTGGTAGTAATGCTTCATTTAGAAAATGTTAGCCACGACCAAATTTTTAGCTGTGCTTCATACCTGCTCTTTAAGCCGCACTAGTACTGCTGCTCTCCAGAGACCAATTTTAGAAATTGTCGTACAAGAGAAAACAGGAATGAAAAAAAATCCAGTGGATCATAATATATTTCAAATTTTAATATTTAATCCTGAAAATTTTGACAGAAACATCTCTCCTTAGTATAGTGTTAAGGTTTGAAAAGCTGCAGTCCCTGGATCTGCTTTAATTATATACTCCAGAAAAAATTTACCCTCAGCAGACTGAGGATATAAAATTATGAATTCTGGAGTACTGTTGGTTTTAGGGACCATTATAATTTTTTTCACCTCTCACTGTTCTAGAGGTGACAACTCTTTTCCCCACAGAAGATGTCAGTGTTGTTGCTGTTTGACTTGTACCCTCTCTCTGCCTGTGCTCAAGGACTGTTTGACTAATTTGATGACATGAAAGAAAAGAGTTGTTTGCAGGCTGCCCTCAGCTGGAGGATATTTATTTCAGTAGTGAGATTAGACATGCATTGCTAAATCTTGATGGGCTACTGTTGTCTTAAAAGTCTTTAAAGGCTCAGGGGATACCTCATTGCACTCTACAACTTCTTGAAGGGAGGCTGTGGTGAGGAGGGGTTTGGCCTCTTCTCTCAGGCAACAAACAGGACCCAAGGAAATGGCTGCAAGTTGTACCAGAGGAGGTTTAGATTAGACATAAGGAAAAACTTTCTCCCAGAGAGCGGTCAGGCACTGGAATAGCCTCCCCAGGGACGTGGTGGAGTCGCCATCTCTGGTATTCAAGAGGCGTCTGGATGAGGAGATATGATGTATGGTTTAGAGGCTTGTAGTAGCAATGGCAATGGGAGGATGGTTGGACTAGACAATCTTATTGGTCCTTTCCGACCTTGTGGTTCTATGATTCTTTATTTGGAGGACTAATGAGGTTATGAATCACAGTGTTTAGCTCTTCACCACCTAGATGTGGAGAGGCCAAGATCAAGCTTGTTCAGTTCATGACCAAGGAGAATGGCTAGGGATAAGGAGTGCTGCGTGAGTAAATCTATGTTGGCATGTATAACATGTGAGTAGTGGGCTGAGTGGATTGTCAAAATCAGCAGAAAACATCTGGGACCAAAGAAGAGTCATGCTTCTTGCTCTTTGCTGCTCCTTTGTGCTGGCTCTAGGTCTGGCACTGCAGAAGTCATTCAGAAACAGCATTTCCCTTCTCAACACAAACTTAAAAATCACAAAATGCATCTTGCTTGTTTAATTGGTCAAAGTTGCTCATTCAAGGACCTGGTGAATGCTGTACTTCTACTAGGAGTGTGTAGGTCTGTGCAGCTGGGAGCAACATGGGAGGGCAGTACCTGCCCTTTGGATGTTGGCAAGCTTTCAAATTTGTTGCCATGGGATGCTTCACCCTCCTGGGCTCTTAGGCTTATTGAATTTAGTCCAGAAAGGACACTACAGGATCAGAAGAATGCTTTCATTTCAGCAGATGTCACAAAGTTTTAAGGGACAGTTTAATAACAGATCTGTTGACGTTTTCTTTCACAGTAGTGCACTATGTTTATATAAAAATTACAGCTTCAACTGTGTTAGTCATCCTACTGCTATTGAGGTATTTCTACAAGCATTTACTTAAATTGTTTGCTTTATATCACATATATAACTAAATAATCCTGAAGTGACTGAATTACTTAATTTCTGGAAAAAGTATTGACATTCAGTTTGGAACTGATGTGAGTGTGTAGGCTACGGGAATTTCAGAAGACAACTACTTCTTTATGTCAAGATGACCTCCATATAGAATGGTCTAGATTACTCTCCAATGGAGAAAAACTGAAGCAGAACCCAGAAAAGATTTTGACACACTGAAAAATGCATGAGCTAAAGTAATTGTTGTATTGTTGTGGGTTTTTTTTTTTGTTTTTGTTTTTTTTTGTGGGCATGATATAGAAAATCATTAAATAAGTGCTGTTTATTTACTTCTCTGCTTGCCATACTTGAGGCACTTTGCAGACATAAAACTGTTCTGAACAAAACAAATGTTCTGAACTCTTGTTTTGTGGAGTGATGAAGGGAGCTAAAAACACAAATGAAACGTGTTGGCTGTGGATCTCAATGTATGAGGAATGGAAGAATTTCAATGTCCAGAGCAGAATAATAAAACAGTCAGTGATAATATAAAGAAAATTTGAATAAATACTAGTGCTCCCTAGTTAGAAAGGAACTTAATATGTTCATAATATAGCAAAGAAAGCTACTTTATATCAACCAAGAAAAAAATAAAACAATTTAACAGCTCCTTTCAAGAGTAGACAAATGAATTCCAGTGCTACAATGACAGGAGAAGTCCAATGTGTTTAAAATCTAATGTTGAATAATATTTTATGATTATGAGAGGATGATTGTTATGGACTTCTTGTTCTGACCACAAATAAAGGACTGGTGGCTTAAACAGGCATCAACTCCAGGAAAAAAATGAAGATTGAATATCTAGGGATGTCATTTTAGTAATGAGATGAAATGCAGTTATGCTGTATAATGAAGTGTGCAAAAGCAGGAAAGAAATCAATGCTAGGCTATTAAAAATGAAGCACACAGAAGAAGGCAGTGTGACGAAGAAACAAGGAAGGCGTTCTGGTATGTGGCAATCATGAAACTAATACCACTGAAATATTTGGTCCAGTTCTATTTTTCATCATTTGAAATGCATTTTTAAACAATGTCACTTTTTGGAAAAAAGTCAGATATTAGAAGAAAAGTAGCTGGATTCAGTGATGTCACAAAAAAAGTGAAATAAAGCAAAGAACAACAACAAAAACAAACAAACAAAAAAAAAAAAACAAACACAAACGCACAACTTTTAACAATAATGAAATGTATTTCAAACACTCTGTGCCAGACTGAACTACTTCAGCTTCTATTCCACCCTCTGTTCTCATTACTTTTTATCAGAATTCAGGCTGTACACTTCCTATTCCCTTCCTGCCTGCCTTTCAGGGATAATTACTGTTGCAAACATGCTTGTCCATAGCTCAGAGCTGGGCAGAGTTGTTGTACAACTAGTATTTACTCAAGCATCTCATTTACAATTGGTGAAGGAAATTACTTCAAAAGAAATATTATTTAAAAAAAAAAAAAAAAAGACTGGAGTAAAATATGTGGTTTGATCTTAGTGAACATAATTCACTTTCCTGTTGATTGAAATGGTGGTAAAAGACAGACCATATTTTGCATCTGTTGAAGTAAAATAATTACATGAGTGGGAAATACTGTTTGAATCTGAGAATCATGTTCTGAAGAAGTCAGTCTATAACTTTCCTCTTAGAAAGAACAACTCATCCATACAACCACTGATATCTTTTCTAATCAGCACCTATTGCAATGTCACCAAAATGTGATGGAAGGTAAAGTTTGGCTGGTTGCTCACACTCACCCAGATTTCAGAAGTTCTTGTTCTTACGGTGGGTGACACCACAAACTGCAGTCTGTCCTGGCACATGTAGAAAGTATGTGATGAGATAAAAAAATAAAGTAAGAGGGGGTACTAAGATTTGTTTTAGTAAAACTATAGCTCTAAGTGTATATTAGGAATAGCTGTTGTTCAGACACCTGGTGTTTTAAATGGGCCTCAAGTATGAAGAAGCTAACTGTCTTACAGCGTGTTATCTTGTTGGCAAAGAAATGACTTGATGTGGTCCATAGATGAACATCAGATTATAGGTCGCTTCTCATGCCGTAAATCACCCCATCATTTCTACAAAACAGATTTCTGAAAGACTGGTTGGTTTATTCTTTATGGCATTGTATCAGGTTAAGAAATAGAACAATAAAACATTTTATTTTTTATTTATTTACCTTTTTCGCCCTCAGTTTAATTGTCTTTAATTTTAGCCATTATTTTAAAAAAAAAATTACTCAATAGATGCTTCTTTTAGTTTGTTTTTTATTCCTGTTTTAAGTTAACATTTGTAAAAGTGAAATGAAGATTTTGGTATTTGTGTAATTCCTCAGTATTCTTAAGGAGTACTCCTTGCTGCCACATTGCAGAATTGAGTAGTTCAATAAAGACAGTATTTCAGTGTCTTTTGAGGCTACCTAAAGCCTCGCTAAAAAGCTAGGAGTGTTTTCCCTCTAAGCTCATTGCAATTTTAAAATCTAGAGGGGTTTAAGCTACTTGAGATGCTGTCATTTCTTGTCACATTGTTATGAAGCAATGTGCTGCTCAGGAGCCAAGAACCAAGCAGTAGTTGTGGTTGTGGTTGCAGTTTTGATGCGTGGGTAATAAATAGGTGCTGTCACTGTCATGGGTTACACTAGGGATTTCTTAGGAGATTCTTGCTGATATGTTTATTGTTGATTCTGTCTCTGAGAACAGGTTTATTTGTTGAATAACAGGTGGAATAAATAGCCAATTTCAATTTTTCTTTTCTTCTTGCATCTGGATGTTTAACATAAGTCTTGAGTTTATGAACAATAAACAGGACAGTGTCAGAACATAAATTTTTATTTAGAAAGTTTTATTCCTTTTAATAATACATTTAACTTTTTAACTTTGTAACATTCAGTAAACTTTAGTGAAAGTGATTGAATATTTTTGCAGATAGCAAAGACAACAACTCATGAATTGTTTCATGTCTCTGCCATCACTATCATCCATATTATATATATGGATAATATATAATATATATATATTTTTTTTTTCAAACATTCAATTTTTATAAAAATATAATTTCTTCTTTGTATTCTAACAAAGTTTTTGAATTTATTCAGAACATTCAGACCTTATCTACCTTGATAGTTTTAAAGCAAGTCAGTGAGAATCGACATATTTTTCTCTAGTCAGTAGTTACATATGAAATGTGGCTCTCCTGTTGGATAATGACAACGTGGGTGATATTACAAGAAGCAAGAATGACACAGCAAACCAGTTGCACTAAGAATCCAGAAACATCCATGAGCTGGTATATTATATTGTCAATAATACATGGTAGTCTTAGATGACAGTCATCATGGATGATAACATTAATTCCTGCTGGTTGCTAGCTAGAAATAGCGGTCCAGTAGTATACAATTTACAATATCATAATCTTGAAACAAAAGCATAAGCAGAGATAAAGTAAAAGGCAGGAAGCTTAATCAAAAAATAATTTATCCGCACAGTAAAAAAATTATCTCAGGCTTCAGAACCAAGAATTTAGAGAGTGTGAGATTGGGTTGACAATAGATATCTGCAACAAGTGATACTTGCACAACACATTTTACAAGACTTTTCTTTAATATTTTCCACTGTTACATACTTAAATCAAGTAGCAATTGTATTTTGATTATGTTCAAACATCTCCAGGGATATTAAATACTACTGCAAACTAAGGGAGATATGGATAAGACTGCTGAAGTGTACACACAAACTGCCTGCTAATATTTTGCGTTGCCTCCCTGAGCTGTTTTAATAGCCTCTGGATAAACCTTATTTTTGGCAAAACTTCACTAGAAGCAGTTCCTGCACCCTTCTGTAGTTGTTGAGAGGATCTATACCTCCAATGTTAATTTGTCTTGCTCTCTTTCTGTCATACACTGAAATTTTTGGCTTTTAATTCTTAGCACAAGGTAGATTATACTTACTGTAGGTTGTCTTCCTGTATTTTCTGAAGGGGAACAGTGTTCTGTGATTAGCAGGGAACATGGAATGCATGTTCTGTAGAGAGCACCAGACATGTAGGTATAGTTCCTTGCAGGGGACTGAACAATCTTTCTACTATTAAAATTCCAATTGAGTTCATATCAGTAGGATGATACAATCACTTTGTATAAGGTCAGATTTTATACCAAGGGTAAAAACTAACAGTTTTTTTACTGCATTCTTCTTTAAACTGAAGATGATTGTGTTTTGAATCCTTAGTGAACAGAAGTAGTTATCTAAACAGGGTCTTGCACAGATAGTAGACTCTGATGCACATCATTTGGTTTCTTTTATCCTGATGTCTACTAAAAAAATAAATTAATGGAGATTATAATAATTATTCAAACTAAGGGTTGAATAAAACTCCTATCTATCACACTCAGCACTGCACTGCAAGTTTAAGATACTAAAAATATTTCTGAAATGAATGAAAAGCATCATAAAGGGTAGCACGTAATTCTTAAACACGTTACTTTAAAAAAAGTATTTGGACATGAAATTTGGTATGGTACAAAATGCTTTTAGTATCCATAATAGTTGGTATAAATAAGTTATAGAGCCTTTTGGAGATCCATATGAGGAATTAAATGTAGGTCCTTTTTTGACATGATTCTTGATAACTCTTAACTATCCTAGATAAGTACAGTCATCGGTTACTGGCTCCATTTCTGACCTTGAACAGTGAGTCATAACAATGGTCAACTTCGTGAAGCCATTTGAAATTTGTGGATGAAAGCATTACAATGTGAACAAATTTCTTCAGTCTGGGTTGAATCTGCTGTTCTCAATATTTAACCTTTGCTTGGGTAACTTTAATAGTGACTGGAAAACAATTGCAGTTCTAATTAAACTACATTTTTTAAGATTTATAAAACATTTAAGTCATTTATTTATTTTATTTAGGGTCAAGTTGTTTTCAGGAATGGAGAGAGGATGGGAACCATCAAATTTACGCAGTTCCAAGGTAGGTTACAAACAATTTTATTCTCGTTACAATTATGTATGCAGTTTCAGGCTTAATGTATCAATTGCATATATTGTAGAACAATTTAAATATGTGCGATTATTTTTAAAATAAACTGCTTTGAAGATGTGCCGACGTAGTTAGTAAATATGAGTTTTATTACCTGCTTGAAATGCTGTAGTTTGATACCTTAGTGGTCTGTGATATTTCCAAGTACTTTCCCAGAAGAAAATTCACACACATACAGAAACTATTGATCTATAACGGCCAGATGCTGGAAAAACTGAACTGATCAGCTAAGCACCTGGTTTTTAATGCAGTTGTTTTTGGAAACTGAATCTAAAGAGGCTTTTTTGCTATTAGAGAAGTTTATTTAGGGAGATTTTTTGCTATTAAGCCCTTTCAAGTTCTCATTTGTGCTCTCTGAAGGCTTGCTTTTGAAATTCAGCAACTGATTCCCAAAGGTTGTTTCAGAAGGCACTCCCTCAGCAAGTAAAGGACAGAAACCATCAGCCCCTTGGAGGGATGGGGCTGCTCCCTGCAGTGTGACACATCAAGCCTGCTGTGTCCACTCAGTCTGAGCTGCTCTGCAGGGAGTGGTCTCAGCAGTAGAGACCTCAAATGCAGATTCTCTTTGCAGACACCAGCAAGAGTTTGCAGCTGGGAAGAGATGTTTGCTTTGTCAAGTTTTCAATCAAAGTACTGATTTATAGAAGACATGTCATAGTTGTTTATACAGTTTATAGAATGCAGTTAATGTTTTTGATCCTAGTCTGATCAAGAGACAAAACTGGAGAAGAGTGCATTTGTGTGGTCCCGTGAGAGCAGAAGGAAGAGGGAGCTGGCAAATAGCTTTCCGTGCACGAGAAAGAGGCATGCACTCTTTTTTCAGGAGATCACTCTAAACATAATTCTGCTGACCAAATTGCAAAGGCTCATCCTTCGAGTACAAATTGTCTGCTGTATGGGCATTATTATTAATGAACACCAATGCACTTGAGGGGATTTGTTACTCATTCTAATTTACAGCAGCAATCTTATGGGTTGCTTTTGTCTTCACATCTTACAACTGATGCTATTAACTCATGTTCCCTGAAGCATTTCTATCCACTAAATTTTTGCAGACCTCATCTCATGATAATATAATGTAGAAATTATTGCTCAACACTAATGATAAATATTTATTGCTTCCTCTTCCCCCTCTTCCTTCCATTATTTCGTAGTAGTAGTGTTTACAGCAACATGAAAGAATCACAAGTAAATATTGCAAGGAGATTTTACAAGTGGTGTTTATTCCTCAGAAGTCTGAAGGAGGCCCCTTGCATCCTGCCTAAGGCAGCTGCACTCAGCTAGTGCATTCGAGACGGGGGAATTTTGGCACCTTCCCTCTGTGAATTAATGATGTGATGTGGAATCATGGGAAGGTGAACAAGCACCTTTGGAAGTTACCTGCAGGAGCAATTCAAGTCCTGGATAGCTAGTTTTAAACAGATTTCCTTTCAAATGTGAGTTTCTCAGTCTTGCAAGAGCTGCGATTTAACACCAATGGTTTTACAACCAGCTGAAATACTCTTTGGTCAATAAGAACAGGGGAGACAGCTGCCCATTTTATACTTCCTTGCTGTTACATAATGGCTGTTTCAGAACCGATTCAGGCCCATACCCAGGATTTTGATCATCAACCAAATATTTCCCATAAACCTGCAGTAAAAAGCCTGTTTATTTTCATTATAACCCACACGTCCTATGGAGAAGATCAGGAGGGCTAGATTATTTCTCATAGAAGCTATAGTCCAAAGACACGTCTGAAGTCTGTCTTTTGTTCTCACTAATTCTGGAAAAGAGAAGACTGTACTGAAAAAAGTAAGAAATTCAAGTGTAAGGATCAATAGTTGAAAGTATTCTTTTTATTTTTTATTTTTTAAATATAAATTATATTCCAGCTGTTAAAAGATTTTTCTCTTCTTCTTTCATGATTACCATGGCATTGCTGTAAAAAATTATTAATTTCCTAAAAAAAATAATATAATAATCTTAAAACACTGGTTAGAAAGCTTTCCAAAACATTCACATTAACTTTTCATAAATCATGGGCTAATGGGGAAGTTCCAAATGGTGGAAATAAGCTAACTAAGTCCAATACTTAGATTGGTAAATGGGCTTTTCCTTTGTAATTATAGCTGTTAGGTGCTATCAGGCTTGAGACAGATAAGTATCTCAGTCATTAATGTTTTTTATGAACTGTGATACAAATCATTGTGTTTTCTAGGAAAAAAAAAAAAAAGACTTCATCAATGGTGTATTACAAATTCTTTTAATGAAACTCATGGTAATTATGAGCATCACATATATTAAGTGCATTAGTAGCTTAGTACCCTAACATAGATGGAAATCATCAGTATTAGTGTTCTGTACCTCAGCTGTCATTTCTTCATCTACAAGAGTATAGTTTTATGAATGTTTTGAATGAGAGGATGCAAATATCACCAATAAATCATTGTACAAAAAAAGAAGATGGGTAAATAGGTAATAATATATAAGAAGTAAGATTCCGTGGCCAAAAATGTTGTTCATCATTTGTCAGGTCAGAACAGCTCTCAGTCTATGTTGGAATCAAGATTTTAATTTTTTGCTTCCTACAGTGTCAGACAGACCATGCCTGACAATGCTGATAAGAACTAAAAAGTCAGAATGGTACAAAAATGAGAAAACGGGCAGTGAGCAACACACTTTCCACAGATTCAGAGGGCAGTGCTCAAACTGAATATACTTGGATGTTTTACTAGAAAATGAAAGCCCCTTTAAGTTGCAAACTGCTAACCAAATTATTGAAAAGGGAAAGTTTTCCAGGTCTCCTTATCGCAAAATCTTTGCTGGGAACCTTTGTGTTAATGAGATTATTTTACAGAATTACAGAATGGCCCAGATTGGAAGGGACCTCAAGGATCATGAATCTCCAACCCCCCTGCCTTTCCTCTGTCAACTTAAAACTATTTCCCCTCATCCTGCTGTTATCTACCCTTAATAGAGTTGATGTTGAGAGTGAACTTTTTGGATATGGAAAAGCAGACAAGGATGAAAAGGAAAACCAGTGCATGATAGCTCAGAGTGTAACTGCAGTATGTATGACATGCTGTAATAAGACTTTGAATCACTGCCTTAATTTTGAAGGTAGATGTAGCTTTTCCCAAATTCACACTAGACATGTCTCATTTTCAGCCTCTGTTAGATTTGCGGACAGTCAAAGAGATTGTGCCAACGGTTGTTGGGACCAAACTTTTTACTAATGCATGGATTGTGACTGTCACCCAGAAATGTTATATTATGCTGCAGAGGGCACAAAGCACATGTAACTGCATTTTATTCTGCTACCATGCTGGCAAATAAAGAGCAGTCTGCCAGTCTAGCTGAAATATCCAAGAAATGTTTGAAGTTGGCATCTTTCCAAATGAAGAGGTTTTGTCCACTGATGCCATTAAAGCAGTATTCTCATTGTCAAACATGTGGCTGAAGTCGATGGCCAAAACCTTCTGGCTAGTGCAAGCAGAAAGAGGATCCTGGCAACTGTTACTGTGTATACATCATGGAAACCTAAAAGACTTCAGTGCTAGAATAGATTAAAAAGTAAAACTGAATTACAAGTAGGATTGAAATGTGTGTAGATCATGCCTATGTAGCTTCCTTCTGTCATTTTAAATTCTGTCTGGTAGACTTGGACTACTTTTGGTTCTTGCTTAAATAATAATTCATATAAATAATGTGATTAACTGCCTTTCAATATTTTTACATTTATCAATTCTCTTATATATTTCCTTTAGAACTAGTCTGTGGATTTTCTTCCTGTGAACAATGCTGAAAGTATATAATTCAACAGACACCAAATATTTAATTACAACATTGAAAAATCAGATTTGAAATCTCATGGCAAATATCCATAGTCCGTGGTGTGAAATATCCAGAATCAGGGATTAAAATTTTTCTGCTCTTCAACATCTTCATAGATCACAGATAATGGCATCCAGCACACCCTCATCAGCACACCTTGCCTGCACACCTTGCAGATGACACCAAGCTGAGTGGTGCAGTCGATACATTAGAGAAAAGGGAAGCCATTCAAAAGGATCTGGATAGGCTGGAGAACTGGGCCCACAAAAACCTAATAAGGTTCAACAAGGCCAACTGCAAGGTGTTGCACTTGTGCTGGGGTTATCCCAGGTGTTCATGCAGAATGGGGGAAGAACTCTGAGAGCAGCCCTGTGGAGAAGGACTTGGTGGGTGAAAAGCTGGACATGAGCCAGCACTGTGCGCTTGCAGCCCACAAGGCCAAGTGTGTTCTGGGCTGCATTAAAATAGGGGTGGCCAGCAGAGAGTGGGAGGTGATTGTCCCTCTCTACTCAGCTTTTGTGAGATCCCATCTGGGGTACTGTGTCCACTCCTGGGGTCTCCAGCACAAGAAAGATGTGGAACTCTTGGAGTGGATCCAGAGGAGGGCCACTAAGACAAACAGAAAGCTGGAGCTCTTCTCCTATGAAGAAAGGTTGAGGGAACTGGGCTTGTTTAGCTTGGAGAAGAGAAGGCTCCAGGAAGATTTCACTGTGGCCTTCCAGTACTTGAAGGGAGCATTTAAACAGGAAGGGGAATTGCTGTTTACGAGGGTGGATAGTGATAGGACAAGGGGGAATGGTTTTAAACGGAGGCAGGAGAGGTTTAGATTAGATATTAGGAGGAATTTTTTCACACAGAAGGTGGTGACACACTGGAAGAAGTTGCCCAAAGAGGTTGTGGATGCCCCATCCCTGGAGGCTTTCAAGGCCAGGCTGGGCAGCCTGGTCTGGTGGTTGACGACCCTGCACATAGCAGGGGATTGAAACTCGATGATCACTGTGGTCCTTTTCAACCCAGGCCATTCTATTATTCTATGGTACTTCCCTGATAAGTTTTTGTCCTTATTTTCAATGAATTTTGCTAACTTGTTTGAACAGAAATTTATTACCCCCATTCCAAAAGAAGCTAGGATAAGTTCAAGAAATAGTAGCTTTCAATTTCTTTACTTCCAGTGGCAATATGGACCCTTTGTCACCACTGTTAGCTGACAGAGTAAGCTTATATTTCAGAATTCCCCCTTGAAGACTCTGGGAATCAAATGAACACAAATACTTTGGGATTTAGAAAAAACATCCAAAAAAAGCCTACTGTGGACTCTAATTTTTCCTTGCTCCTTGGGAGGAAGGGACTGAGTCATATTTATTTTACTCTTGAGTTATTGGCTAAGAAGCTGAGATGCGAGAGAGAACATGAGTATGAGCTGTTGAGGAAAATGCTTTCCTATATTTGTTGTCTTTATCTGGAATGCATGTACTTTTTTTTTCTTAAATGATTATGGAGTGAAGGGGATGAATGTGTAAGGATCTGATTTCACCACAGATGATTTAATGTGCAGAATTTTAAACTACTGCCAGAATAAAAACTGCATCGAATTAATTTTGACGTTGTAAATAAATTGCTCAAGCAAAGGAATTGGGAACTATGATTTAGAACAAAATGTTATTGTATATGATCCCTGACTACTAACACAGATCTATCTGTTACCTCTGTCTCTTCAGCATAATCCTCACTTTTTCTAATGCCTGTGCAGTAGACACATATTTTCCTCCTTGAGCTGCTTTCTGCACTTCCAGTTCAGGTACTTGTTGGGCCTTGAAGGACCACATTCAATCTTTGCTGGTTAATATCTTGTGTAAGAATATATATATATATATATATATATAAAATAAACAATTTCCTTGTATTTTACCAAAGTTGGGTGTTTTCTGGTGTTCGTAGGAACACTCAGAAGGCCCCAGTGACATAAGAACCACTGTCACAGCCTTCCTGTCCATGGCTGGAGCACTGGGAATCACATTAGGGCTATTGGTAAGGGATAGTTTGATAGAGAAGGAAAAGAATAATACCCCCAGAAAGTGATCTCCTAAAAGTGATACTATACAGTGGTACATGACCATCTACAGTGAGTGGGCTGGATAGCTTATCCCTGGAAAGTATGTATTCTTGTCTACCATAAAATCATGATAGATTCTTGTCCCATTTTAAATTATACTGTAGCTCCAAAATTGGTAATGCAGATCCCCTGCTCTTGGCATTTAAAAAGGTTGGGTAATTTGTAAACCTGGTAAGATGAATAGGTTCACATTCTGCCTTGAACTGTGTTAGAAAGTAAAGCTGAGAGCACCGAAGGAAGCAGATTCTTAAGTGGTTGCCATTTGTACTCCTTGTTCTGAATATAAGGAAGAACAAAGTGTCTGGCTTACACAGTTCAATCAATTTAATCTTTTTTTACAAGGATACTTTAGGAATCCACTCAGGAAGTGGAGTGAATTGTGAGGATGTGGAATTTGAACAAGTTTTTGAATACAAAGCATGTGCTTCTTGCATTTAGAAAGAGAAAATAAGCAGAAGCTTCCCATTCTGGGTAATAGGAACTAAGCCTCTCACTCTGGCAGTTCAAAAGGTCAGCGCAGAAAGTTTTATAACCTGACTTTGTTAATGTGACATTTGGAGCGAGGATGTATTGGTGTGATGTGATAGCAGGCAAATGCTGTGTTGTGTTAGTAAATTGTAGAAGTCCTGATAAAAAGGAGGAAGTTGTTCACACTTTTAGTTTATGCTTCCCCTCAAAAGGGAGAGACTATGAAAGACCCCCAAAGAATGAATCAAAAATGTCAGTAAATACAGAATGAATCACAGAATGGGTAGGGTTGGAAGGGACCTCAAGGTTCATGAATCTCCAACCCCCTGCCACATGCAGGGGAATACATAAGGGTTGTTTTTTTTTCTTTTTTTAATTCAAAGAAGAGAGCACAATTTTTGAAAAATCATTCATGACTTTTCACACCTTTAAAAAGCTAAGTTGGATTTAGGTTTGCAATTGCATACAGAAGCAATAGATCACCAAAAGCTTTAACTGCTCATATCCGAGTTTGATAAATACAGCTGACATTCTAAGCGATAACCTGCAGCCAAACGCTAGATTGTTTTCCTGTGTGTTACAGGTTCAATTTTCAGCACTGTGTGCCTATTTTAATCACTGAAAGCCTCCCAAGACTATTACAGCTTGGGGCCAGCTGATGATGTACTGTGAAGGCTAAAATTACTGGTGCAGGTAACTTAGATTGTGGGCTGGCTGTGAAATCAGTGGGGTTTATGGAAACGTGTGGTCCGGGAAGTAATCCCAGATTGCAGTTACAAATGTATACATGTGTGCCCTATGGATATAGAGTGCTTTGCTGATGCCTTGGAACAAAGAATCATTTAATCACAAAATCACAGAATGGCTTGGGGTGGAAGGGCCCTCAAAGCTCCATCTCTGTCCATGGGCAGGGCTGCCCCCCACCAGCTCAGCTGCTCAGGGCCCCATCCAACCTGGTATTGAGCATCTTCAGGGATGGGGCACCACAGCTTCTCTGGGTATCTATGCCAGTGCCTCACCACTCTCTCAGTAAAGAGTTTTCTTCCTAACATCTCACCTGAATTTCTTCTCTTTCAGATAAAAATCATTCCCCTTTGTCCTATCACTATCAGATCGCGCAAAAAATTGGTTCCCCTCCTGCTTGTACGCTTCCTTCATATACTGAATCAGCAGATTAGAAGAATATTCCATCCCTCCTCTGGGCTTAAATTAGACTTTTGCACTTGTTTTCCCTTCTTGATTCATATTTTAGTAATATTTGTAACCAGAGTATTTTTTTAACTGTCTCAGATCTATCTACATGTATGAAAGAATCTGACTAAATGTTAGAAATATCCAAGATAAAATTCTAAGGAGAAAGCCAAATAAGTCACAGGACTGAAATTTCTAAATGAGTTAGATATTTTGAAAATGTCTACAAAAGGGATTATCTTCAGTGGTCTGTCAGGTTCAATTTATTTGTGGTAATTGACCAGGGACACTCTGATTCAGCAAAATCTTGGCTGCTTTGCATGAACAGAGAAGAAGGGGAAAAAAAATTCAAACCTCTTTTTGCTACCCACAGACATATCTATACATAGCAGTTCAAGCTGTGTCCCTGGTAGGAAATCATATTCCACAAGGGGCATGGGCGGACGTATTGGAAGAATAACTTCAGGTTTCACAGTCCACATGTGTGTCCCTTGTGCCAGGAAGCAGATACTTGCAGTATCTGTGTGCTGCCCCTTTCCAGCAGCTTCTGCCACCTCTGTGCTCTTGGCATGCATTAAAATTATGCTTGTTTGAGCTCCTGAATGTGCAGTATTACTGTGGATTGCTGACCAAAGAATGGAGAGAGCCGATTTCACAGCAAAGAACGGAGAGAGCTGATTTCTTGAGCCCTAGCAGTACCTCTTGCTTCTTGCTTTTTACTCACTGATGTGAAGACTAAGAGAACAGGTGTCAAAGTGGCTCAGCAGCATCCTTTATTGCAGTATAATTAATTTAATGACTATCTGTGATTTACACTCATTCAGGCAGTATTCATTCCAGGTGGCATTTATTCTCATCTTTTGGAATGAATTTAGGATGGAATATTATAAAATGCTTTATTTAAGACTAGATATGTTCCATTTATTTGCTTTCCTTTCATCATCTTGAGTTTGCAATCAGTATTAAAAACAAGCAAAAAAGAGAGAAAGGGGAGTCAGTGAGAGAAAAGTGACATTTTTGTGCCATAAAGTAAGCACTTGGAAGTCAACAGTTACAGGATTAAAGGTTAAATCTCACACACACACAAAAAAAAGTGTTTCCCTTCCGTTCTTAAAAGTTTAAGGTAACTAATACGGAAAATCTCTGGCAGTTTAAAAGTTATAATTAGCCAATATTATTTCATTCAGGATCCAGATGAGAAGACTGGAATATTTGATGCTGACAGAGATCTGGTTTTAATTACCTAGGTGAAAGATTAGGTCATGAGAGAGGCTTTGAGTTGCCTTGTATTAAGGAAGCTTCTGAGCTACATGGCCCAGGATGGAAACGGAAACGCAGAGCTGAAATGTTAGGCCAATTCAGTCAAATGGTTTGCCATGTAGCATTCACAAGTAGTGTCCTGACTAACATAAATACAGGAAGGCTGAACAGAATTGGTGGTCTAAAAATACAAGCTACAAATTTGTCAGAGAGGAAACTCAGAGTATTCTTTCATATTCAATTTTGTTATTCTCTTGCAGCAGACCCCTGTGGGTTGCAAGAATGCCAGGCCTTATAAAGCAGTTTCAAATCTGCCTTTGTTAAAAATTATTAATTTAGTACTAACTTCGCAAATGGATAAATTTGTGTTAGAGTAAAAAGAAAAACTGTACAACTCCTGCTTTGATGAGAATATTTTCCTGTGTGTTCCCTTTTGTGTACAAGTGTGCTGGGAATTACCCATATCTGACGCCTATAGACTGCTCAAGAAATTGCCACTGGTTGACTAAACGAAAAGAAGTGGGTACCCCATGGAGGTCTAGAATAAGAAGAAAGATTCCTGCTTTGTATACATGGTAGATTAAATGTTAGCAAAATAATTGGGTAACAATATATGGTAGTCATGAAGTACAAGCAGCTGCCAGGACAGTTATTCCCCCACACTGCTTGTTTTCAGGGCAAGCTAGCCTTTTATCTATCAAATATGGTCTCTGATAATTAATCCTGTAGGGGTGGCCAAGGACAAACAAAATTGAACAATAGATGTTTTCTCTTTTCATCTGGAATAATTCTGTAAATTGTGCAGTTGTGTGGAAATCAATAGCTGATCTGCTGGATGGATAAATCCCAATCAACAGATAAACTATGAATGGAGCTATATCACATGGAATTAGGTCAAATTGCATTGGAAGTGGGTCAAGCCTTTAGGAATCCTACTGTTGATTTTAATGAGTGCACAAGGTTTTAAGACCAGCTTACCGGTTTTAATCAGACTAGCTTATAGTATGATGAATTACTGCTGTATGTGTAAATACTTCAATTAAGCAGTGCTTTATGAAGACAGTCTCGTTGTACTGTTGTAAACTCTGAGCCTGACCCTGCAAAATACTAAGTAGGTCCTGAAATGCATTCAGGATCAGGCATTCAGAACTGACTTCCAGTTTCTCAATCAACCGCATAATCTGACAGATAATGTGAGAGACCTAGTTTTGCATGTCTTAAATATTCATCTGAGGCTATTTCTATTTTTAATTTTTAAGATATTGTTTTCCAGCCTACTTTGATGTCATTGTATGCAGCCAAAACCCTGAACTATTTTTAGTAGTAACTATCCAATTATAAAAAAATATGCTCTTGAGGCATATGAAATACAAATCCTTATTTCCTTGAAGAAATACTAAAATATTCCAAGCATGTCAAAGCCTGCTGCATTGCACACTCCCTGACATACAAATAAAAAAGGGTATAGAGTATAGTGTTTATAGAGGTACCTGCATAGTACATCCAGTGAATCACAACTCTGTTTCAAATTCATTTTTGTTTTTTCCCAAGCTGCCTGTACTTACCAGGCAAAGAAGATATTCTAAGTTTCAAGTCTGGACCAAAAAAAAACCAACAACGACAACAACAACAACAAACGTGAATATTATGGAGTCCACTGAAAAATACTTGAATTCTTTTATCCCTCATGTGGATTTTAGAATGTAGATCCTCAGGGCCATTTCTCAGATGCTTTCCTGATCCTAAATTCACAGTTTGTCTGTATTTATACCTGGAGCTTTTCCGCTATGTGTAAATAAATGAATAATTAATTCACCACAAAGAAAGGACAGAATGACAGTCCAGAAGCTGAAGTATTCATCTACAGGTGAAAGGTGTTTTCAGATCTCTCACACACATTGTTCTGGAAGATTGAAATACTTTTTGCTGTATCTCGGAGGAGTGATACTGTGACATTCAGCTCAGGGCTGAATGGGAATGGCAACAATTCCTCTTAGTTGTCACCAAAAAGTACTGGGTAGGCTCTACGCTGTATTTGCACTGTCAATTATGTCAGTGTTTGTGTCTGACTTTGGTACACAAGTTTTTGGTAAGCCACATCACATTTCTTGGTCAACAAAACTAGAAAAAAAAGTGGAAATTCACTGGCCTTTTGGATTCTTCACTACCAGGAGAAGATAAGCAACTAAACTAGTTAAAGTAGTAGGAAGTTTCAAGAAACAGCCTAAGACCAAACTTCTCTGTGCAACTGCAGTCATCTTTGGCTTAACTCAGTTTCTCTTGTTTGTATGCTCAGTTATTGATCAGTTGGAGTAGATTTAACACACAGCGTGTTTGTTTGGGTTTTTTTGCAATCAAATTTTATTTTATTTTCTGATTTTTTTTCTTTCTGCAAACACTTCTTCCAAATATTTGTTCTTTAACTCTTTTCAAGTTGCACTATTATTCATGGTAAATTAGTGTGTAAGAAAGAAGTAATATTCCAAATATATGTTTGCTTTCACTCACACTTCTTTTGAAAGATGATCATCTCAGAAGATCATCTCATTTCTGATACTTCTGATAAAGTCAAATAGCTTACCCAACAGAGGAAAAAAAAAAAAAAAAACAATTTTTAAGAACCAAAGTTAAGCCTTTTAGTGAAAAAATAATAATAATAATAAAAAGAAAAAAAAAGTTAAAAGTACTCAATTTTTTTTTTTTTAAATAAGCATTTAAGAACTTTTTGAAATTTGGTGACAATATGTGGGATCCACTTGTCCAAGTTCAGATACTTACATCTGACCAAGTTGTCGTGGTCCACCATAACGAGGTGTACCTAAAGTTGAGCAAGAAAATTATGCTCTAAATATGCCTGTTTTCCTAACTATCTTGAAAATGAGCTTGGATAAGTTGAGAGGTAGATGTATGCACTGTACTCAGATAAGTTTGAAAAGCTGAATCCCTTCAAACCTTTTTCCAAGAAATAGTGTAGTAGCTGTGAAAGAGAGAGATTAATCACAAAAATAATGAGCTAAACAAAGTACAGGTCAGTTTGCTGTTGTGTATATTTGAATTTCACAGTGATTTCTCATAAAGTTTAAGTCGCTAATTTCAGCTACTTATTTTTTATTGGCTTTAGATCTCACAAAAATACTTTGCCATGGATGAAGAATAGATTAAATAAAATGGAATATGGAAATATGAGAACCAGGCATCCTTGCTAAGAAAGAGTCACATTATTTAGTGCGGACATCTAAGATTAAGTTCATTTTAGAATTCCCCCTTAGTAGAGTACTCCAAACAATTATATCATCCATAAACCATGAATCTTTCAGCTTGGATTGTTAATCACAGTGCCAACCTCTGTTGCATTTCTTCACTTTTCAGTGGCTGAACTCTGAATTGGAAGGTCCATCCACTGGTGAAAATAACTTCTCTGAAGGTTGATCTTTGATTCTTAGACTGATGTTATAGATGGTGGCGAAGAATTTATTAAAAAAAAAAAAAAGCATTAGTTTTGTAACAGATGATGTGAGAAAGTATTCTGAATGTGCATTTGTGACTTCAAACCTCAGTTATGCTGGAACAGAATTGCTGGGCTAGGGACTTCCTAGGCTGTGGAAAAGCGAGGCCTCCTTGTGTGCAGTGGCTTCAGCAGAATACTGTTGTGTCTGAGAAGTCTTGTAGGATGTATCATCTCAGACAGGATGCATTTAGCACTGTAATAAACTTTATACAGAAATCATTAGTGTGATACCTGGGTTTTGGAAACTTTGCAGGCTCCGTGAAGCACTTATGTGTTTGATCAGTGCCTTAGACAGACAGCTGTGGCTAACTTGATCCCCTTGTGATGCTTGCTATTCAGTGTGCTAAGCCAAATACTTTGCTGTTTACAGACTGGTGGTCAAAATACAGATATCTAAACTCTTGTGCATCTCTCTCATCAGATTTGTTATCAACACAAAATATTTCAACAACTACGGCTCTGCAGTGAAATGTATTACACTGTTTATCTATAATAATATAATTTAAGTCCTTCTCATCTGCAGAATCATTTCTTTCTAATACCTATTTGAATATTTACTAAATTTTACTAAATGTGAGAATCCTAATACCTGAGAAAGAGCTGAGTATGTAAGAAGTTGTTTTACGCTTTTTCATTTGCTCAGAAATCAAATAAAGTTGCAAGAATATTTTTATCAATAAAAAAAAAATCACATAATAATTAAAAATTTAACTTGATTTCATTGATTCATGATTTATTTCCACCCAAAACCAAATATTATGAGAAAATTATAACTTGATTTGGAAATGGTTCTTTTGAAACTGGATATAGACCTCTTTCCATTTCAGACTGCTATAGTAATATCATTTTAGAATGATATTATACATCTAGACTGACATGCTTGTAGCAAAAACTAGTTATGACAACTCTGTGCAACTTGATCTTCAAAAGGCTTGTTTTCTTTCCAATGTAGATATAAATTAGTCATACACAGATACCTCTAAGAAAAAGTCTCATGAAAGAAGCACAGAAATTCAAGATTCTTCAAATGGATTTTTCACCAAATTATGTGTATAGTGCTCTCCTGATTATTAAATTACACTGTGTGCAAGGTCAAGGTATAGAATAAATGATTATCATTTGTTTGAAGTGAATGGAAATTAGATAATTAAGAAGCATATTATTGGGTTTCAGAGCAGGTAATTTTGTGTTTAAATTCAATGAAAGGTTTGCATGGAGTGTAAAGAGGAAAGCTTCTATTAAGAAAAGAGAAGCAGGAAATTGGACTACTTCAAAAGTATTAAATAGTGAAGATAGCAAAGAATGTACAGAACAGGTTATAAAATGAATTTAGAAATTTTGTTGGTTTTGGTTTCTTTTAAGTTGGATGTAGATATCTTTCAGTAGTACAGACTTTACAGCTTTTTCTCTAGAATATTTCTAAGGTCTGGAAAACTCCATGAAGGAAACAGAAATCTGGGAACATAAAGCATTGAGTTTAAAAAAAAAAAAAAAAAAAAAAAAAAAGATGTTTTTCATGTGTAATAAAAATTATAGTACCACTTTATATTTTTTGACTGTTTGCTGAGGGAAAGAATCAACTTTTTACTTGGGTAAATGGGACAAGGGGGAATGGTTTTAAGCTCAAGGACGGAAGGTTTAGATTGGATGTCAGGGGGAAGTTCTTCACAGTGAGAGTGGTGAGGTGCTGGAACAGGCTTCCCAGAGAGGTTGTGGATGCCCCATCCATGGAGGTGTTCAAGGCCAGGTTGGATGGGGCCCTGGGCAGCCTGGTCTAGTACCAGATCTGGAGGTTGGTGACCCTGCTTGTGGCAGGGGGGGTTGGATGTCCCTTCCAACCAAAGATACTCTATGATGATTCTATGGACTTTGGGAACAGGCAAACTGCATCTTACTATTCTAAAGTTGCCTTAAGTCTTTATTCTTTATTATTATTATCTTTATTATCTCCTCTCTCCTAGTCCTGGTTCCAGTTCCCACTCCTTCAGGAAAGTTAGAAGGTGCTAGATGCAGAACAGTTAGCACTGTGGAGATGAGGAAGGTGTCAAGAGTGAAAAATGACTTTAACAGGAATCTGATGGCCCTTGATTTTCAAACATGCAAGTAGGAGTCCAAACACAGATGTCATAGAAGGACGCTGGTTCTCTAGGCTGCATTTCCTGTTTCCGGATAGCAAAAATATATGACTTCCACTGGAAACTCCTTTTTTAAATAAGGGCTCTTATATAAGAAGCAATTGTTCACAAAAAGGCAAAAAGACAAAATCTATGATTTTGTCATGATATGAGTTTAATTAGCTGCCTTCTGATAAAGTTTTGCACTGAGCATCTTAAAATTTGGGGTTAAAGTTTCCTGGTCAAATAGATAAAGTATTTGCATTTCTAAATTCTGATAAATAAATAAAATGAGAGGCATGGATTACAGTTCCCTTCAATTCATTTTTTCTTCCTGAAATATTCTATAATTTAATTTTCTATTGAATTATGTAACTAGCATAGGGTTGGCTACAATTTCTTAGATTTGCAGATCTAGATATGCAATGATATATGTATTCACTTGATTAAAGAAAGATTTAAATTACCTTTTCACAATTTAATGGTTTTGATTTCCAAGCTTGTTGCTATTACAGTTTGTAGGACTTTGGTATCTGCTTATAGTATTACCTTGCCAGCTGTTCCAGGGAGTTTTTGAAATATTTTCTTCCTGGAAGTGTTTTTGAAAGATTTCTTCTTGTTCTCATACTCCAAACAAACCTCAGCTTTCTTACTCATCACACACCCACATCTTTGATAATATCTCAAGAAAAAAGGCAAAAGAGAGACACATATATACCTCACTTTTGAAACAGTAGAAATGTTCAAGTTTTTATTATAGTTGTAATGAAAAATTAATGACATAATTTTTGTTATGTTATTCAATTTTGTGCATCTGCAGGGGTTGTTTAATACAGTCTTTTATGCCCAGACAATTGTAAAGACTCTGCTGTTCTTTATTTGTCATAGTGCAAATACAGTGATAAGTAAGAAAAGTGCATACTTCTGCTTTTCTAGTTTTAATCAGCTTTTCAAGGATTTTTTCCTTATGTTACTTTTCATTGCTACAGGGATATATCCTATACTCTTGAAACAAGCAAATGTTCAGAATAAAATCATAATTACTTTATGCTATCAGTTTTTCAGGCAGAACAGAGTCTTTCAAACTATCTGTACCTACAACATCAACTCTGAGTCTGAAAACTCTTCCATGTGTGTACTTAATGTTATGCACAAAATGATGTTATGCTTATGTGGAAGTGCCATGTGATCTCACTGTGCTTTGCCAGGCAAATTTATTCCAGGGCTGTCTGTCAGGTGTGTTACATAATTACTTTATATTAATTATAAAAGCTTTTATTATTTAGAGCAATTAGAATTTAATATCTGTAGCTTTCCATAGGAGAAATTTCTCTTAATGCAACACTGTTTTCTGTAGCTCCAGAAGAAGAAGTAGAAAATAAGTCAGGATTTGAAATGAAGAAGCCCAACAATGAGGCTTGTTATTCTAGGAAAACACTGAAATGATCATTAAAGATAAAATCAGGGACTATCACTTCAAAACACTTAGTTCTTTATAACCTAATCAGTCTTCTAAACCACTTCCTTCTGTTCTTACTAAAATATGTATTGTACCAAATTAGTGCTAAGAAGTGATTACTGTAGGCTCCTTTTCCCCTTTCTGTTTTATTCAGTATTACAAAGGAGTTGCCAGAGAAATAAGTTAAAGCAGGTGGAGGTTCACTGAAGTACAAGGAAAATTACATTTTTTGTAACTCTGACATTTAACAAACTTCAGCTGGAGTTTTTCACTCTCCTGGAATATAAATTCAACTTAAATTTGAAATACATGTTATTTAAGCAATATCATTTCCTGAATGAGCATAATTTTGCAAATAGTGAGTTTGTTTCCTCCTGTGGATTTAAACATTAAAGTTTAAAAAGAAAGTTAAAGAAACAGTAAGTGATAAATTTTGATGTTCAAGACTAGAATGCATCCTACTAAAATGTACTTTATTCAGTACTAATAACTGAAGGAAGGCAAGGAGTTCTAACAACATGAGGAATGTGTATCCAAGTGAATTAATTCCAATTCAGCTGTTTCTAACATCTTACATTTCAAAACAGTTTGGGATTTGTCTTAACATAAAGCTCACACATACTTAGGTGCAAAACAAAAGGATGTCAAATGGAAATCCATGAGCTGAGAAATATCAGTGCAGGGGGCTGTGGCACTGGGCTCTACACAGGAGATTTCAAACACTGCTTTTTTTTTTTTTTTAACTCACTACTTATTTTGTAGATCAGCAGACTTTCATGACTGGATCCAGCTTCTGGTTCCATCTCTTAAAGCATGTGAGAATTGAGCATGGTCATTTTTTCTAGCTGACAATATTTCACAAGATTTCATGTCTGATAGTGCCTTGGTGCATGAGGCATGATGTACATGTGTCTTTGCGACACTCTTCCACCTGGACAATGCCCCAGACTTGTCAAACTTCTGTTAGCATCATAGGAATCATAAGGACAGATATGAAATACAGAATTTAAAGAGGAAATATCTAGCAGCCACTCCTGCTTGTAAAAATACTCAAAGCAGTGCCCCTGAACACACTTTCCTCACCCTACGAATCATGCAATTCTTGGGTTTTATGGGGCTGACCGACCCTACTTGTAGTAGTGATAAGCCAATTTCTCATGGAGAGCATTGCTCCCTAGGGGTGGGGAAATTAAACCTGTGAACCCATTTGTCTCCAAGCCCAGAGGCAGACTTCTTCTCATGGGAGGTCTGGAGGTTGAAAGACTCAATGTTCATAGCATTTGATAGGTCTTTTATTGATGTCTCTCTTGTTCATTTGCACTTGAAACTTAAGGAATGTTCTCCAGGAATATGGCTACTTGTGTACCTCCATAGTTTTCCCAGTATCCCAGCAAGAGGTCACTTGCATAAACAGGATATTATGCACATGGACTCTTTGCTGCTCTACATTTTTTCCTGAAAAGCTTCCCCTGCTCTTTCCAAATTGAGTTACTGCTGCCCTCCTCCCATCTGAGGCATGCTAACTGTGCAGCTCAAACCTCTATGTAATGAAAAACTTTTAAGGATGCAATATGAAGGAAAGAAGTCACAGCAACTCATTTTTTGATCTCACAGCTGGAGCAGACATGCTCCAGCTCCACACATGGCCCACTGTGAGGTTGCTCAGCATGTGCTGAGCACAGTGGAGGAAGTATTGCAGTGACAGATGGTGAGGGAATGCCCTGATCATGTAATCAGAGGTGTGCATCCAAATGCATAACTTGGGATAACGGAGCCTTTGTTTCCTTCCTGCTTGGTTATCAGAAAATGGGAGTGTTTATCTGCATGGAAGGAAAATGACCTTGTTCCAAAACACTCGGTCATTTGTCACGTGTATGCAATATAATGGTGATGTTATGCATATGTGTATGGTTATCATCTAAATAAGAAAGGGACATCAAACCCTTGAAAGGAAGACTGTTCAGTAGATCTGAGCAGCCTCCAAAAACATAGTGGCAGAGATTTGGCTGCATTATTTAGGACAGCTTAATCTGTCCCCAGGCAGGGCCACTGTCAGTGGTTATTCTGTGCATCACTGGAATGACAAGAAAAGCAGCTCTGAGGAAAGAAGCCACCATCCAGGGCTTTCTAAGAAACTGTTGTTGTTATTGTTGTTATTATCATTATTATTAATTCATCTTCTCTGCTGTAAATAATAAGCATTACTTCACAGTGAAATGAAAGTAAAATTACAGCTTGATGAGTAACATATTTAGATAAGTGTGATGAAACCTTTCTTCTGGACTTCCAGGAGAAAAATAATATGAAATGCTAGACTATCAAATGCTCAGGAGGACAAAAAGGTCACACTGTTCTTCTGTCTGAGTTAACTGGAGTATGTTTCTGGGGCTGGGTGGGCTTTGAGGTCCCTTCCAGCCCAAGCCATTCTGTGATTCAGTGATTCTCTCATTTGCTAAACTCTCCTTATGTTGCATGCTGTATGTACTGAGACTCGCTTTCCAGGACACCAAAGAGAGAATAATTGCAATTATTCCTTTTGGATAAGATAATTGGAAATATTACTGGTCTGTCACCTTGAGTTTCTTCGGAAGTCTCAAAGACTGTCAAAATTGATTCAATGACTTGCTATGGTTTACTGACTGTTATCTTGCAATCAGTATACGTGGAATTGTACCTCACAGTGTCCAGTGCTTTAGTGCTCTGAAATCAAACTGAAGAGACAACAAAATGTAGCCACAGCCTCCCTCACTGGCGCCTCCAGCCTCCCATGCAGCTCGAGTTTGTCTCTCTCCTGGAGAGACTCTGACAGACAGGGCTGCTGATGGGGCCTGGGCTGCTGCCAGAGGGAACTTCTCTTCACATCAGTGGTGTCCACATCCAAACCTGTCACTGCCTGGAGGGGCCTTCAAACTATGCAACCTCCTGGGATGTTTTATGGGACACCAGTCCCAGCCTGCACACGTGAGTGGTTTGGTTTTGTAGCACACCCACTCTATTAAATGGGCTGCTGTGTGTGAGCAAAAGTGCTTAAATATACCACAATTAATAAAATGGTGTTTTAATTTAATACTCGAGTAACTCTATCATTAGTTTAACTACAAGCCTGTAGTTTTACACTTTTCCCACAGTAAATTCTTAAGCCCTGAAAAGCACCATGAATTGGGACTGTGCTAGGAGGAAGCTGATTCCAGATGATACATGAAATAAACATGTTTAGAGGGATCAACTTTTGTTTGTAGATCACAGTACTCTCAGATAAATAGCCGCATTAAAAAACACAGCTATGTTTCCTGCATTACTTCATAGATCATTAATTTTGGCAAACAGAATAAGTTATAAAGTCTATGAGAAGTTAATCAAATCATTAAAGAGAATGTATCAGGAGAAAAATCCATGCCTGGATTGAGAAGTTGCAGCATTTAGAAGTACTAAAACCAAAATTGTGATGCCATGTACAGCCTCATTTCAAATTATCAGCAAATAATACCCTAAGAAGCAGCAAAGAGCCAGTGTAGATTTTGTATACCTTGTTCACTACAGCAATCATTATCCTTCGTCGATTATCTGCCTTCCTTATTGTAAATTCATTCATATCTTTCCCAGTGTCCTGAATGAAAGATATTGTGATAGTGTTACCGATTCAGATTTACAGGAGTAAACTTTTTAAATTTAATTTTAATTTTAAATTTTAATTTTAAACTCAGTCATTACTGTTTTGTTTTGTTATATAGCACTTTGATATGTAATATAAAAATACCTAAGATGAATTTAAATCCACATGAACTACATTGCTAAATTGCTAAGACAATCTAGAAGTCAGTTTAACAAGTAAAACAGACAGCAAATATAAAATATGGACGATAAAAACAAAAGTTAGAAATAATGAGCAAATTTAATTTTGATAAGCTATTTAGGATGCAGATGGTTGAACTTTTTATGGAAAAATCCTTTGGAGGATAAAACTGGATGAGATTTTTGATGAGTTCAGAGCACTTAATGTCATTTTATGAACTTGCATGCTTACATACTTTTTGTTTCCTGTTGGCTAAATACCATGCTAATGTAGTGAAATAAGCCCACAGATAAGACTTCTTAGCTTTTATCCTGGCTTTATGGCTGACATACACAATTTGGCCTTTTGCTAGCTTAACCTTTCTGTCTGTTTTGCTTTATAGATTAATGCAAGATAGGACTTCAGAAATGGCAATGAAGAGTAATTATCATATAGTGTATATACTGCTTTTCTAACAGCATTCTGTATGATGTATAAACTGGAATCCAAGAATTCAGAAAACCAAAACAAACAAACAAAAAAATCTAGACAAGAATGTCAAATGCGGGAAATTTGGAAACAGCTTTTGTTACAGTATAAGTAATACTCCATTACTGCTTTATTGAAGTTGAGAACAGCCTAAGTGACCTCTGAAAGAGAAACCTCAGTGGCCCCACACCTGGAAAAGTTTTCATATTTGATTTATTAAGTTTACTTTAAAAATTTATAGTTGTTGATAAGTGGATGCTAATCACTTACATGTTTGCAATTTGCAAATGCACTTTATAAAATGCTGCATTGATGGAAGAAAGTACAAATAATGTCAATTAGACATTGATATATGACATATATCAATAGTGTAAATAGACAATTTTGAGGTCCTTAATTATGTTTTAGAGTAATAAGGTTTGGGAGCCAACAGTAATGCTAGGGCAGACCTGTAAGTCCATCTTTATTCTGCAGGACTACACACATTTTTTACATAATCAACTAGCCAAAAATTCATTAAATCGTGCATATAGCAATGTACATCCTTCTGTAACCCCATAGGAAACTGTTTTCAGCAGTTCAGCCTGGAGAAGAGAGGGCTGTGGGATGGCTCAATTGCAGCCTTTCAATACCTAAAGGGAGCCTATAAACAGGAGGAGAATCAACTCTTTGAAAGGGTAGATAACAGCAGGATGAGGGGAAATGGTTTTAAGTTGACAGAGCAAAGATTTTGGTTGGATGTCAGGGGAAAGTTCTTTACTATGAGAGTGGTGAGGTGCTGGAACAGGCTGCCCAGAGAGGCTGTGGATGCCCCGTCCCTGGAGGTGTTCAAGGCCGGGTTGGATGGGGCCCTGGACAGCCTGGTCTAGCATTAAATGTGGAGGTTGGTGGCCCTGCCTGTGGCAGGGGGTTTGGAAATTCATTATCTTTGAGGTTGCTTGCAACCCTGGCCATTCTGTGATTCTGTGATTATTGTAGGCATGAATTATACTGGTGATTATATAGATGTGAGCATTTTTAAATTGATTTAACTACATCACAACAAGAGTTATATATACCATTTCAGTACAAGCGCCATACTGAAAGGTGCATAGATGCATGCAGTCATTGCAATGTTAGGAGTTAGCCACCATTATCTCCATGGAAGAAAATAAAGAAAGAACATCTGTCTCACCTCATTTGCATTGCAAGAAATGAAGAAAGATTCCTCATGTTTTCTGTCTCCTTAAATACCTCTCACTAAAACCTATTTTCGTCAGATATGAAAAAACGCATAAGAAAGTATAACGGAAATGAAAATTATGACATATAGAAGAAAGAACTGCAATTAAACATAGGCTCATCTAGAAATTCTCCATGTAAGTTGTTATCAGTCATATTGGCAATCACAGTACTCTCATGCATTTTGATAAATTTATTCACTTAATGTCCATTGCAGGAATATTTTTACTTTCATTTGACAAGAACATTTAATGATCTGTTATGTAATTAAATATCAGTTGTATTACCTTTATGAGATGTGGCCCAGTTAATTAAGTGGTAGTGTGTCAATTTTTCCGCAGTTGCCTAAAGTGAGCTATAAAATTCCTTAATAACACATGTCAAAGAAAGAATTCTAATTGACTCTTAAGAGTAGTTCAATTCTTAGTTGGCAAAAGGCTTTCACGTTGGTAATAAATGTAATCTATTCTGTGACAATTATTTAACAGCAAGGATTAGTTCCTAATAATTCTTTTAGACATAGTTTTCAGTGACATATTTCTGGGCAAGTTTTCTTTGACTTGGTTAGTTGCTAATATTTTCTTCTGTTCTTGTGTGAAAGAACAGCTGCAGATTCAAATTCTAAAATGAATTTACTGTTGTAGTATTGACAAGCGTCTCACAAAACATATTCTCTCTCATTTTTTGTTTCCCATTTTATTCTGAGCAGGAGAGACTCAATATGGTCTCTTTATTTTGAGTATGGAAGAAAAACGAGTTTAAAATAATGTAAATACTAAAGAATAAGTACATGTTGTATTCTGGATATTGTGTAAAAGCACTTAGTTGGTGTGTTTATTTGAAGGAGTTCCACTTCTTCCTGTCTTGTTGTTGAATACATAGATTTTGACAGAGAAGAGCTTAATTATAGGATCAGCATATTGACTTGAATCATTCAGAATTTCTAAAGGGAACCTGAGGGAATGGCATAGAGGGAAGTGGAGCCTGCAGTTCCATCCTTATCTTTGTTGGCCTACACAAAAGAGCAGCAAGACATACTGCTGACTCTCTGCTTCCTTTAAGATTTGGAAGAGACTTTCTCACTGGTCAGTTTTTGGTGCTTGGGGACTGAAAACCCATCAGCCGTAGTTGTGTTTTCTACACCAGCACTCCTGTAAACATTATGTAAACTGTAAACATCCTGTAAACTATATGACTACATTATCTTTCCTGCCAGTGAAAATAGGGGTTTATTTTCCTTATAGACTACCTTACACTAAATGCAAGTACTTAAGATATCAAGAATCTTCATGGCATTTCTTGACCTCAGGAAACCTCAAACCTCAACGTACACTATACGAATGGTCCCTTTCCATTATTCCAACAATGTGTCTCCTCAGTACTAAGTACTTTGTGTATTTTTTACACTCTTGGTTATCTAAATCTCAAAGACTCTTCATCTCCAGCTTTATACACTATGGAAATTCACTTCTCCAGATATCTCTACTGATCTCCATTCTTATTAGGGCTACCTCCTGCAACCTAGTCTAACTAGTTTCAGCCTACTTCAAGTTGTTTTACTAGAATACACTTACCATCATAGGCATATCCTCAGTGTTGATTTTATCTGTGAAGGAAGCTGTATAAGAATTTATAAACATTGAAAAGCAGTGGCATTGTATGTCATATCACAGAATATTCTCCCTTTCAATACTTTCATCAGTGAGTATGTTTAGGCTGTCATTCGTGTATTTTTCCCTACCTATTATGTGCATCCTTATATAAACAAATCCCAGTAACTGCCTCATATAAAAATAGATGTGGAACAGTTACTTTTCTCTCTGAAAGTTCATCAACTTTCAGATTATTAATCTGTTGCTGTAAGGTTGTGGCTAGATTGGCACTAAGGTGCACATCCTCTTCATCTGGTACAAGTAGATGCTGTGTACTGTCTGGCATCATATGTGCAAATTGATATAGGTAGATGGTCTGAGGTTTGTCTCTCTAATTTCTAACTTTTATTTGGGTGGGTTTGTTTGTTTGTTTGTTTGTTTTGAAGTTTTAGACACACAGATTGTAACTTTAATGCTACTAATAAAGACAGTAGTAAATTTGTTCGGATTTTAGCTGTAACTATTTTTGTATTCAGATGACAACTGTGCAGATAACATTCACTGAGGCTACCGAAGATTTATATATATGTGTATCTCTCAAAGAATTTTCAGGCAGTACCAGGGAGCATCAACTGTTCTTTACTCTCTACCTAATTCTACATGCAAAATAAGTTGTTTTTATGGGCAGACCTTTGGAAACTGCTGCTGAAAACCAAGAGATTGTACTTTTATGTCAAACTAGTCTTAGGACCTCTCTAAGAATGTCCAATGCTCCTGTGAAAGGTGTATCAGTTTCTAGAATTGCAACCTCTGGCTTTTTATGGGAGTATAGCAAATGCCTGTGTTTCTCTGCTGGATTTGCAACCCAGTGTACAATTGTGCATAAACAACTTTAACAATAGGTAGTACAGTTTACATAAGGAAAACTTTTGCTTCCTGTAAGCTTTCGGATTAACATTAACCAGCCAGCAGATTTTGCTGAAATGGAGCTAGCTGATCCATTCAGCAGAGCGCAAAATTGTTTTGAGTGAGAAAGGAGGAAAGGTTAATATGGAGCTGTTGGGTAAAATACAGTCTTTTCAAATTGGGCATCCAGTTCAAGATCATCAGCTCCCAAGATCAGTGTCACAAATAAGGTCATAGCTCAGAATTTATATGCAAATAGGGTTGTGCATGCCCAGAGATAGAGGCCCAAAAGAAAATTTTTGGCTGTACTGAGCCAGCTTAAAGAACACTGTAACCAGTGTGCCTGTTGTTTTTGTTTTTGTTTTTGTTTTTCTTTGTCTCACATCAGTAGCTAAATGTTTCTGTGTAAAAGTGACAATTTAATAAGTTTCTGACCTTCTCTATAATACTAAAAAAGCTGACAAAAATAGCAGAAATTAATTGGTGCCAGATGTCATCAAAAGGCTGGGACTAATGTTTGCCTGCAACAGTAGCGAAGGCAGTATCTGAACATATTAAGTTGCTGTATCTACATTAGGTACAAGAAAATCAAATATATGATAATTAATCTTAAAATGTACATGAAAGTAACAGTAAATATTTTAGCTCAATTGCAATTTGAGTTTGATTAAATAATGCAGTATGTTTTGCAGTCATTGTACTAATGAGTTGCTAATTCCCAGTCAGAGTAAGAGATTAGATTCCCAGTTACCTATTAACTAGCCAGTCTATTCCATACAGGCTGGAGCCTTCCACTGTAACTTCCCTGGGAAATGCTTCACTAAAACAAGATAAGCTAGCTGTTTAAATGAGAGAGGAACATGTGATTTAGCTATATCTGACTTCTCAACTAAGTGTCCTATTCAGTGTGAGCCAGTAAGTAAGCATGTGATCTTAAAGCTGAAGATGTCTGTGCCCAGTAACAACAATTTCCTGATTATGTAAATAAGTTCTTAAAAATCCCTTGCATTTCTTCAAAATGAATCAGAAATATTTTTTTTTAATGATGTTAGCTGACTGGCATTCTGCTTGAATAATTCATGCACTTCAAGCATATTTCTCTTCATTTTGACACGTTGTCAAAAAGAAGGCAAAATCAGTTAAATAATTGAGAACATGTGAGCTGCCATAAACAATCGCTCTTGTTTGTTTCTCTGCAGAAAGAAAGGAAGTGAAGGTGGGAGAGTACAATGCTGTAGCTGACACACTGGAAATAATCAACAACAGCATCAGGTTCCAAGGTAAGATGGGAAACTGGGAAGAAGTACAAGAGTGACATGGACATAGTTTGCTGTCTGGAGCTCGGTTGTAGCTGTTTGATATTTAAAACCCTATGAAACTGTATACAGAGAAAAGGAAATAAGCTGTTCTTAAAAGCAGGAGACATCTGACAAAAAATAAAATTCTAGTTTTACTGTACTGATACTTCCCATTCAAATAATGGGAAACTGATATGTGTACATCCTTTATTATTTCAACAAGCTTCAGATATGTCATCCATTTCATCTCTACCAGTAATGTTTTAATTTCTTTCTCATCTCCTACTCCCCCAGTTCCTCTTCCCTGAAAGTTGCTTATGTACTTTACTTGCAAATGAGAAGGAAGTCATTGGCTTTTTTGGAGAGGGATCTGCTAGACAGTTAGAAAATATAGTTTCAAAATACTAATGCTAACTTTATTTAAGTTGGTATTTAAGAAAAAGGCTAAAGAGAGTGTTCAGCCCAGTAGTACTCCCAGGGTCCTTAACAAGGATGTGGCTTGTGTTGTCATATCTCCTAGCCATCCTTTTTCCAACCCCCAGTCTGCTTCTGTTAACATGTGGACTTCCTCTACACTCTCAGCAGAAGATGACTTTCATTAGCAGCAGCTGACTCTCAATCAGGCATATGGCTTAGAATCACAAAATCATAGAATATCCTGATTTGGATAGAACCCACAAGGATCAATGAAACAGAATGGCTTGGGTTGGAAGGGACCTTTAAGGTCACCTAGTTCCAACACCCTTGCTGTGGGCAGGGCTGACACCCACCAGATCAGGGTGTCCAGGGCCCAATTCAACCTGTCCTTCATCCCCTCTAGGGATGGGGAACTTACAGCTTCTCTGAGCATCCTGTGCCAGAACCTCACCGCCCTTTGAGTGAAAAGTTGCCTCTGAACTAATCTAAATTTACCCTCTATTAGTTTAAAATCATTCCACTGTGTCCTATCACTATTAGATTTCCCTTCTGATTATATTTAAGTACTCCCTTTAAGTACTAGAAGGCTACAATGATGTCTCCCTAGAGTCTTCTCTTCTCTAGGCTGAAGAAGCCCAGCTTTCTCATCCTTTCTTTGTAAGAGGTGTGTGCCAGCCCTCTGATCATCTTCATGACCCTCCACTGAACCCACTCCAAAAGCCACAAAACTCCACATCTTTCTTGTGTTAACTCCAGGTGGAGATGCATGAAGGTAGAGAAGATGACAATCACCTCCCTTGCCCTGCTGTTCACTACTCTTTTGAAGTGGTCCAGGGTACTGTTGGCCTTACAGGCTGCAAGAGCACACACTGCTGGCTCACATCCAGCTTTTCCTCCAGAACCTACAAGTCCTTCTTCACAGGGCTGCTCTCAATGAGTTATTCTCTCATTGATTCTCCCATTCTGTACATATATCAGGAATTGCCCCAACCCAAGTGCAACACCTTGCACTTTGCATTATTGAACTTCATTAGGTTCACGTGGACAAGCTTAAAAAGCAGACCCAGGTTCCTATGGATGGCATCCCTTCTTTTTGTCTTGTCAGCTGCACCACTCAGCTTAGTGTTATGTGCAAAGAGTGCACTCAATATCACTGTCTACATCACTGATAAATATGTTAAAGAGCACCAGTCCCAATACAGACTCCTGGGGAACATCACTCCTCACCAGCTACCACTGTCCCTCTGCTCCCTGTGAAGAGCTGCAGCTGCCTTCTCTCAGCTTTCTCTGCTCTGGACTGAACCAACCCAGGGATGTCAGCTGCTTCTCATATGTTTTCACCTCCAAACCCATCATCATCTTTGTTGCACTCCTTTTGACATTCTCTAATAGTTGTATGTTCTTCTTGTATTGTGGCACCCAAATCTGTACCTCGTGCTCAAGGTGAGGCTGCACAGCGCAGGGCAAAGCTGGAATCCTTTCTTTCACAGAGCTGGCAGTGCTGGGCACTCCAGATTATGGTTGACTCTTGGCTGCCAGAGCACACTTGACTCAGGATCAACTTGTCATCAACCAGAAGCCCTCTTTCCATGGGGCTGCTCTCCAGCCTCTCGTCATCCATGTCATATACATATCTAAGACCATCCCTATTTTGGAAGTGACCATTCTCATCAAATAATGGACCGATATTGTCTCTGATCCTCCTTTTAACATGTAAAAATGCCCTTATTGTTGTCTTGCAAAGTACTGGCCACATGAATGTTCTCCCTGAAGTAGAAAGAGCATCTCTGTAGTCTTCCCATGTCATCCAACCTCACTTCCAGTAGCCATACACTTTCTTTTTTCACATAGTTCTAGAAGATCCCTGCTCAGCCAAGTTGACCTTCTCACCCTGCCTGCTTGACTTCTGACATTTAGGAATTGCCTGCTCCTGTGCTTCAGCTTCCCACAGCCCTGTGTCTGTTTTAGCTTTCTCTGCATTGGTTGCAGGTATGGTGGGTTTCTAGAAAGGCCATTTGAGTTTGCCCTGTTTGTAATGAAAATATACTGAGAAACAGTGTACTCTGTTTTCCACGTACGTTTCTGTCACTTACTTCAGAAAAGCATAACCTCATAGCAATCTTTACAGTTAGTTCAGTGTTATTTACATTTTAAAGTGAAATTAGACATACATTTTACAAGGTTCTGCATTTGGGTTTTGTTGTTATTTTTTTTTCCCAAAGATCATGTTAATGTGCTCCAGAAATACCAACCTTCTTGTCAATCAATGTGACTAACATGTCTATCAAAGTCAGTATTTTCATCAGCTAGGAACGTGGTTTACATTTGCTAAATATGCTGTATCTAGGTAGTATATTGAGGAGAGGCATATTTTCTAACAGAAATTCTACATTTGATTGAACTTCAGCCTTTTTTTCCTTCTTGTAATTCTAGGACTTGAACCTCCAAAGGACAAAACAATTATACAAGAGGAGCTACGGAAAATCTCTCTACCACTCTACAGCATCCTTTCAGCCCTCACAATTCTAGGAATGATAATGGCCAGTGCTTTCCTGTTCTTTAACATCAAAAACAGAAATCAGAAGTAAGGCATCCATGTTACTTCTGTCTCAACTTATTCTGTATTTAAATGCCAAGTTTATGGAGTTTGCTATTAATATTTACATAAGGAAAATATCTAAACTGTGGAAGAATTATAATTTAGAATTGTTTAGTTAGAATTACTGTTATATACACACACGTTGAAACAAATGTCTGTTAGGACAACTTTTTTATAGGTTCATAAAGTGTGGGGTTTTTTTAAGTTATGTTTGACTGTGTGCTATTAACATTACTCTAGTTAACTAAACCCGTCAGTAAAAAAGGATACTCTTTTTACTAAATATTCAAAAACCTGAAACAGTGGTAATGTTTATAAAAAAGCAAATGTGCATGCTTATAGTTCAACAGGAAGGTTTATAAGAAGGTTACAAAGAATTCTTCTTTATTGCTCAAAAAGAATCTTCTCTTTAATGCATTATCATCTGTTGTCCATAGATTAATAAAGATGTCCAGTCCGTACATGAACAACCTTATTATCCTTGGAGGAATGCTTTCTTATGCTTCTATTTTTCTTTTTGGTCTTGATGGATCCTTTGTCTCTGAAAAGACATTTGAAACCCTCTGCACAGTAAGTAACTCCATGTATTTGAATTTAAGATTGTCTGGCAGAAAGCTTTACTACATGTGTAAGTGGAAGAGCTCAGTATTTGGATGCCTTATGACTTTTAATAACCGATTCTCTTAGTTCTTTCCAGGAATATTTTCTGGGGCCAAATTCTGACACATTCATAAAGCTATATTATTATTAGTGAAAGTTTCAGATGCATTAGGAACTTAACTCAGACTGAAAATGTCAATGTATTGACATTGTTTTGAAATTACACATGTAGTTTTTGCAGTAATGCTGTGCCTATGAAATTAGAACTAGTAAAAATCTTCAAAGCTACTGTGTTTTCCTTATAGATTCCATATTATTTCATACTTCATGACAGCTGCTTGTGCAAACCTTTCTACTCAGTCTTTTTTTCAGAAATTTCAAAGGCTTCTACCAGGCTAGACTTGAAATTCACACAAGCCCAACAATTCTGCAACTAGAGCACAAATTCTCTGTATAGAGAATAGAAGGAGGTTCCTGAGTCTTCAAAAGGAAAATCCTGTTCACCTCTCCCAAGCTTAGTATTATTTATAGGGATCAATACAAAGATGAAGATACCAGCACTCATTTGTTATCCAGGGATTATCTTTGTAATGCTATAATGTGATGGGAAGCACAGTGGAAGTGGCAGGTAACAAAATCTTTGGCTGCAGCAAATGGAGACAAGCCCAAATGCAGCAGTTATGGATACAAAAATAAAGGAAAAAAAAGCTGCTTACCTTTAGAAGGCCTTAGGTAGGCAGGGATCTCCAAAAGTATACCCACACCTCCACTGAGGTCTGGGAAGGGGGTGGATCCTACCTGAACCCCCTTCCAGTCACTCAGGTGTATTGCATGCACATGAGCTCCCCTGGGTTGGCCCTGCCTTCCAGCTAGGTGCTCAGTCACTGTTTCACACCGTGACTCAACATTTCCACTACAATCTTTGTGTGTGTGAGAATCATCTTCTAAGAAGATGAAGTGTTCATTTAGAAGCCGGTTAGTGATATCAATTCCCATTCTTTTCTCATCCTCCTTTGCAGAAAATTCTAGAGTCAAGGAGTTCAGATTCTAGATCCTGATGTCTATTTAGCCATGTAGCACTTACATTCAGACCTTAAGGCCTCATTGCCAGGCTGTAGACCATTGCATGAGTAGGCTGTTCGCCATCCTGCTCTTGAAGAAGCCAAGCACTGCAGAGCAGAAGGAAGCAAGTAGGAATCAGTGGTACTGATCAGAACAGAGCTGTTCCAGAGAACAGGTTTCCATCCAGAATTAGCTATGTAAAACTAAATTTAAATCCCTACTTTAAATGTGAAACAGCTTAGTCTAACTACAGAAAGATGAACAAACATTTCCAAAATCCTATGAACTAGAATGTTTCAGCTAGCTGATTTTATCTCTGATTTTCTTCTCAAAGCGTAACCAGTACTCTAATACTCTAAAGGCAACAAAATTTAAATGAGGGTGGTTTTGTTCTGTCTCATTTATCTTTCTTTTAAAAATAATGAATGTAAATTTGTATGTGTCACCTTAATTAAAGACATTTTTATTTATCATAGAAGATGACTAACAGAACCAAAGTCTCTACTAGAGAAGATCCATACAGACTCTTGAATAACTTTTGATCAGCTTCACCTAACTGATCCACAAGAAAGGAGATAGAGCAGAATACCACGTTCTCAAAGCCAAATTTTGATTAGGAAATATTATCGTATACCTTAAACAGATATCTTATGTAAACAGAGCTGAAAATTTGGGATTTCTCCTCAGTCTTGGCTTTCCTGTTTTTCAGTTCTTTATGGAATCATTCCTGATTGTGCTTTTGTGTACATGGATGTTGATTTATCTTACGAATCCCAGCTCTGTCAGTGATTAGTATCAGAATCACAGATGCAAAAAAGACTTCTAGAATCAAGTTATCAGGATTTTTTTCCAACCTCCTGCTCATTAAAACAGTTATTTCAAAATTTTTCTCCTGTTATTTTTTTTCAGTGGAATAGCTGGTAACTGATAGCTTTCAATGAACAATTTTCTTTCTACAAGCAATCTTTCCATGGCCTCCATTCAACATGGCAGAATGCTTTTCCAGTATCTAGGAAACACTGAATTAATGCTGGTGAATTCATAAATATGATAGACAAACTCACTTTTTTGTTCAGTAACTCTTCTGTCTTTTCTTTTTCCCAAAAAACTCCCACTGATTGCTGAGTACAGAGTGTTCACTTGGCAACATGTAATGAACATCCATCTCTCCATATGGGCAGCAAGCTTACGGATTTCATAAAGAGTACTTTGAGGTACTTTTATAGGATTAGACCAGTACAAATCTCTCTTGATCATTCATTTCCCTGGCAAGGCATAATTTTAAATACACATTCTAACCATATTAGAGATTGATATAAAATTCACATTTTATGAAAGACTGTTATTTAGTTTTTAAAAGAACCAACTAGAATGCAAAAATGATCATAAAAAGCTATTGAGCCAAAAATATGTGGGTACAAATGGAACAACTTAGGCGCAAAGAAGAACCACATTGAAAGAGGCAGATTTTTATTTCTTCTGTAGGGAAATCAAAATTTTGATTCAGCCATTGTAAGTATATGCATATCTAAAATGCTATTATCTCTAACAAAGTAATCACCTTATTTTTCTTCCATCTTTCAAAAATCATAAAATTATTGGATCTCAGTAGAGTAGCTGTATATACATGATATTTTCTTAGATATAGTAAACATAGAGGTCATTCTATATTAGTGTTATTTCTGATAACTTTCTGATAACTCTAATAGAAGATCCTTAAATATACCTGAATCTGTGTTTTATTTTGTAATATTCCAAAGACACTGAAGCACAATATAAAATTATACCAGTAACACTTAAAAATTTGAAAGGATTTCTTTGGTAAATTGTATCACGTTTCTACACTCCTTTGAAGGAGTTCTGTAAACCAGAACCAAGTATTAAATGTTCTGAGAGTCAGCAAAGCAGTTTAATCATTCAGTCAAATAATTTGATGAATAGGGCTATTATGAGTCTTTTAATTCTGTATTGTTGACTATGTGCTTGTGTAGGTAATTCCTTTCAAAATAACATTTTTATTTTGATACTATCTTCCATTTTCTATGGGAAAGTAATCAAGTATATCGAAATACATAGTAATTTGTGTACTTATGATAGGAATTCATAATACCAAATATAGTATTATTTAGTTTCATGTTTGAATTGCAGATCAGATGTCAAATTTAAGATTTCAATTGCATGGAATTAAAACTATTAAAAATGGAAAATTTTGAGAAAGTGGTCAGTGCAGTATGTGACAGTTACATCATGTATTACTTAATATAAATATAATTGGTTGTACAGACAAGAAGAAAAGCAATACATTATTTAAATCTGTGTGTATCTGAACTATAAATTGCTTCAGACATGAGGTAGGGAGAGAGAAGGAGGATGATCTGTCTTTGTTTTTAATCTCAGAATTACCATGGTGTCATAGAAAAAGAGAAGCTTGAAGTAAGGGTGTGAAACAAGAATGATGCCAACTGGAAAAATGCAAACAAGTGGCAAATAATTGAAAGTATTCATTATATGGAAGAGACTCAAAATTAGCAGTGCCAGTGGCATATCCTATGAATAGAGTTTAAGCTGACATATGAAACAGAGGTACTTAAAATAGAATATTAAACATGATCATAATGTTTAGACTTCTGTAATACATTCAACTGAGGATTTCATGCTTACTTTTAAGACTACTGATGTTTTTGCAAGTTCAATCTAATGTGGACTGAAAGACTACTAAGAGGCAGTGGGCAAAATTTGAACACAAGGGTTTATCTCTGAACATTAAGAAGCATTTCTGTACTCTGCAAGTGACAGAGCACTGACACAGATTGCCCAGGGAAGTGGTGGAGTTTCCTCCTTGGAGATCTTCAAAGATGATGGACACTCTGTTCTGGGTGACCATGTCTGAGCAGGGGATTGGAATAGATAGAGCCAGAGGTCCCTTCTAACCCCATCATTCTGTGATCCTGTGACCCTTGGGAGAAGCATAGTCACCTCTTCTTTGTTATAGATCTCCTTCAAGTAGACACACAAAGTAGTTAATACATATTATTTTTTATAAAACTGATTAAAATGGTTCTGAAAATAAGTTTTTTTGAGTACTTCAGGTTGCTGTAAAATGCCCGTATGCAGAAAGGTTTTGTGTACTAAATAGCAGCAGACGGAATATCTCTGCTTCTTCTAAGCCTTGATGGTCCCAATGTATGGCACCACTTTGTCCTAGAGAGTATGCTGCATGAGTGACTGGAACAAGTAGTATAGGATTCATACCATTCCAGGAGATACCTGTTCTGGAGACACCGGCTGTCTTTCAGTCTCCTGAGCACTCCAGAGTTCTGCAGATGTGTTCCATAAAGGTAAAAGGATCTAAATCTTGCAGACTATACTGCTGCTAAATTAAGCATGTGTTCTCATTCAGACATCTTGAGAATGAGCACATTCATAAAGACAGTAGAAGTTAGAGACCTTAACTTCCCAGAGGTGTACTTTACATTTTGATTATTCACCTTCAAATGTTTCCATATCTTGAGAAGCACCTAGGGTTTGTCTGCTTATATTGTTCTTAATTGTGGATAAAGAATTGGACACCTAATCCATTTCTTTGTCTTTGGAAATCATAGCTTTTTTTTTTTTTTTTTTTTTTTTTTTTTTTTTGGAAAGCCTTTTTTTTTTTTTTTTTTTTTTTTTATTTGTACTTTAGACTGGCCTTTTTCATTTTGCATGTATTCTTTAGTTTATTTCCTTCTTAATTGTCTAGCTGTTAATTTTAATCTCCCTTTTCTGTATAATCGATTCTATAATTTTCCTAACTGTGGTTCAATCTGCAACTTATCTCAGTCCTATTAAATTCAAAGACAGTTCTATTATTGAGTTTAACATGAGCCTGATCAGCTTCTATTTTAGTAAACAACATTTTCTTGGGGAAAAAAATGTAGAGGGAAAAGTTACAAAGCTGAATAAATCCTTGAAACTAAATTATTTCATATGCTGAAGCAAATACACAACAGCCTTGCCAGCAATTTATTAAGGTAATATTTTTAGAACATTTTGCCTCTCTTTCAGTAGAACAATAACAGATTTTAAAGACTTGTCATAGAATCATGTGCAATTATAATATCTTTTACACTACCCTTGGATAATTCACAAAAATTGTATGAAATATATTAAGAAATCACTACAGGAGATCTCACAGCTTGTGAACAGTCACTATACTTAATTTATGTGGAAACAGCAGGATTCAATTCTCTAATGTTATTGTCACTTGTAAAATTGTGCTGGTGCCACACAAATTCTAAAGAATGAGTTAAAAGACCAAACGCATGTCATAAAATGTTTGAGATAAAAGAGAGAAGTATAAAAATCAACTCAATGAACCCATTTGCTGGGGCCTGCCTTTACTCATACTGTGAATTTTGCCTTTGCTAATACAAGCAGGATCAAGCCCCAGGGAAAACTTGTTGAGATGTCACACTTTTGTTCATCATTATTATCCCTCATGTCTCTAGTCTGCCAGCAATAGAAGGTGCTTAATTTTAAGCCTATGAATAGTCCACAGGAGTCAACAGAATTGCCTGCTTAAAGATAATTGTGCTCTCTGAAACTAAACCCACAGTGTGGCTTATTCTCATGTTTGTCACTTTAAAGTGCCTAAATCTAATACTAAAATGCTACCGGTCTGCTCAGCGCCAGTACTTAGCTGCAGCAGGACCTTATTGTTACTGCAATTTCTAGCACAACGCACGTGCAAAACTGGCTAATTATTGTCAAAATCAATCAGATTGATACTGGAGGGTGTTGGGAATGTCAAGCCTTATGAAAAGAAAAAATAAATAAAAAAATAAAAAAGTTAAAAAAAATAAAAAAAATAAGCGTAAGGCTTTTATATGAAAGGAATCATTAAAAATAAGATCTTGAGATAATGAGAACAATACATTCAAAAATCTGAATGATTCCTCTGCAGGAATACAAGCTAAAATTTTGTAAACTGAAGAAGTTGTTAAAGAACTAAATTGTTTCACTGTCCCACATTCAAATAATGTATTAAAAATATATATATGAAGCATCTGGAGTGGTGATGTTTGTAATTGTTTATACAAAACGTTTTGAAATTATTGCTGATATTTTTAAAATTATTATTTGTTCTGATTCTTTATTCATATCTTCTTAGTTGCTTATTGTTGGCAAGTAGATTGGTATAGTAAACATGAAGCTGCAACACAGAAAGAAAGATGTAGCATGTCAGATATTTTATTTTAGTTTTCCTTCAGCTTAACAGAGGAATTAAATTCTTGATCAAATGTATTTGAAATTCTTATTTCTTTCATGAACTCAACAACTTCATTGTCATTCTTCATTTCATGACTGTATGTTGTTCTGTATTTGTGTACACTGGTTGTCCAGTATGGGAAAAAAGTGATACTTCTTTAATTAAGAAACTTCTACCTTTAATCAATTCAGTCAATTTTCCAAGGTGTCTTTGTTTTATAAATTCAATAGAAATTTTAATTATATTTAAACGATTTAATCTAAATTCAAACATCACTCTTTACCCAGATTTTTCCCAGTACCTAAAATAGTATTTTTGCTTCTGTGCTTTGCTCTTGGAGTATATAAAGAAAGAGATACTTTTATTTCTTTTTAACAATATTTACAAAGCACATGGCATTATTTTTGTTCAGGATGCTTCAGATGTTTTCACTACTACCTAACTGGCCTTTACTGACTCATTGTTCACAGCTGAATGGGTTATTTTGTTGGTAATGAATTGTAAAAATGTAAATAAGTTTTTGCTTAGATATATAAACAATAACCACTTCACCATTTACAGAGCAAGATGATGGGAAAGGTGCAGATTGATTTCTGTGAAGATAGCAAATAGTTACACTCAGAACGTAGGCTATTCAGCAACAACTCAAGATTGAGAGGAAAGAGAAAGTACGATTCAAAGGGAAGCAACTTTATGTCAGGCTGTTAAGCTATCGGTGCTTATATTATGGAATAATACTTAAAAATCAAAAGTATTTAACATCTTAGGAGTAAACTTAGAATGAAGATTTTTAGTTGCAACTGGAAATTGAAATAATTTGCTGTAGTTCACAATCTTCCAAGATATAAACCACTTGCTCATAAATGCGATGATTCTTTAATTAAACCTATAAAAATAGTTTAAACAGCACTGTTTGACAAAGGCAGATTTTTTTGTTGTTTTAGATAAACATCATATTTATCCCAAGCCACAGACTGGAAAACTAACCAGAACTGTTTGTTTCCTTGGTGAGATGGTGTCAGTGGTGGTCAAATAGGTTGTCCACTAAGGAAATGATTTCCAGCTTCTTTAGCTACAACTGGAAATGTGCTTTAAGAGCTTCTATTAAGTAATTTATAAAAAGCACAAGTTCTAATCGTGGGTGCATGTGTAGTGTTTTCAAAAATGGATCGCTAATGAATTATAGTATAAAAATTCAAGGTCACTTTCTTCAGATTTAAAAATGTATTTTATTCTGACATTAACCACCTCTTAGCAACAGTAATCTCATTTTGGTAAATTTCCTGATACCTTTAAGTCAGAATGCTTCCAGTATAGCCAATAGTTGTATTATTCTAATTTGCATAATTCAGATTAGGAAAACGAAAAACTTTTTTGAACTGAACATTATATAAATAACATTTTTTTTTCTGAATACCCACTTGGAAGCATATTATGGGCATAATTGAATTTATTGCTATTCCCAAGAGGAATTCTTTTAGCAAGAACAAATCAGAATCACCTTAGAGACATGAAAATACCATGTATCTGTTTTCCAAATATATTACTAAACTGCACACAAAAGAAATGAATACTTATTAATAGCAGCAAAAACACTGAATGCTAAGTGTGATTTTCACAGCTCAGTACACATGAAGTTAAAAAAATGTAACTGGCTAATATGAATATGTTGATATGAAATGTGTTTTTTAAATCTGTTGACGCTGATCTGATTGTTGGTTCGGTGAAGTTATTAGCATAATGTATTATGATGGATAATGAGCAAAGAGTTGAAAAAATATTTAAGTAGATTAAAAGTAGTGTGTTGCCAGCCTAAATATCTGTTCCTTTTTTTTGTTTGTTTTGTTTTGTTTTGTTTTGCTTTAGATTTCTGTTTTACTGCTGTATTTAAGAATGTCAGTGGGTGGCAAAACTCATACGACTTGGATCTAATTGGCGTTGATTTACTGATTTTGGTAATGCCATGATTAACCAGTAATCAGTGAGCTGTATGTTCAGGATCAATAGCAACTGTGCAGCTGAAAAACCACAGTGACCATACATACATATACAAATATCTAAACTGTCTTCTACAAGTAAACCCAATGTTTTCTAATAAACACAGTACTGTAACAGCTACTGTGGTGGCATATACCTCTTTCAGATAATAGTTTTGAGCATCCATTCACTTATATTCCTCTTTGCCAAGACTCAAGGCAGCTGTTCCGTCTATACTTTCACTAATTCACAATTATTGACCCTATGCATTTACTTATTTACTTATTTATTTGTTTTAAGGAACTGTAGTCATCTTATGATTCAGCCGTTTATTTTTTTAATGAGGCCCCCTACCTTTTCTGTCTTGTTAACCCTGATATCCAATCACCACTGTTTACTAAAAACCAGAATTTTATACTACAGAAAATTTGAGGGGGGAAAAAGAAACAGTATTTGAACACAAAAATGAAAGTGCTGAACATCTCTGGAAGGGCAAACACTCGATGGCATGTATTTAGCAGTGAAACAGTTACATTATTTCTAATATTTATCTTAGATACCAAGGTCTGCATCTTGCTTCAACCCCTACTTTGTCATCTATATGTATGTCCTAACAATCTCAAATTCTTCAGGAGTCAGATTTGAAATTTTTCAAAGGCAAAATATGCTTCTAATTCATCCAAGCATTATAAAGATATGTACCCTTTTTTCAAATGTCCTGGTTTCAACAAATCAGATTTTTTAAATCAAAAGACATTTCTAGTGGCCTAAGATGTATGATTAACGTGGCCAAAACACAGCTTTCGTTTTCCCATTTTCTAGGTTTGCATTCCTATAGCCATCACTTCTCCCTCAGTTTTTCCATCTGCAGTGTACAGTACATTTTATTTTTACTTCTTTGTTCGCCTTTGTGCAGTGTTCTGTCGTGACAGCCAGCCCAGGTCTAATCTCCGGGGGAAGAAGGAAATAATTCCCTCCTCTGCCAGTATTTCAGGTGCCCAGGTTCAGTTGTAGGCTTTCAGCTCACTGTTGTGCTTCTTGCATGGTCTTCCACCTGCTATGCTCTGGTTTCTGGTCCCTGGTCCCTCTTCGGGAAAAAAAAGTCTGATCGGGGCAGAAAAGTTTTCAGACAGCCACATCTCCAGGGTAATGAAAAGAGAATATTTCAGGGGATTAGGGGGGCTGTGCAGATCTTGCTGCAATTCTGAAAGTCCCTGGCTTAGCTGAAGCCAAGTCAGAAAACAAGGACCTACATACATAGATGCTAGAGGTGGGAGAGGCATTGCATTAAAACTCTCAAAACATTGCATTAAAACTCTCTGTCCTCCCTGACCAATCTGACTTTATTTAAAAAACAAGTCATTTTAATTTTTATCTTTAAAAAAACTAATCTTGTCTTCTTCTAGTAAAAATCTTTCAGTTTTCCTTAGGAAACAAGCTATAAGGAAAATGTCTAGATAGGTATATCTTACATTTTTTTAGGTAGTTTAGGGTTAGAATCTGTCATTCTCTGTGACCTAAACTTACTAGCTTTTCTTAGACCCATATTACAGATAATATCTTTTGTTCAGATCTTGGCCATGGTGTCTGCCAACCTAGGATTTATTACTGTCTTTCCATTTTTACCTATGTAATAATTTTAAGGTCATCTTTTCATACCTTTCCAGTATGCCCAGTGTCTGCATTAAGTGTTGTATGCCTCACATACTACAGTTTCTCCTCTTTAGTCTGAATGATATTCTCTGCTTCCTTCTGTTTAAATTGTTTCTGTTACTATTAGCTCCCCAGGTGGTTTTTATGGTCTCAGTCTCTTTTTTTCCTCCACTAGTTCCTTCCTCTAACAGCACAGAATACAATAAAAGTGAGGGGAAAAAAAAGACAATTTTGTTACTCATATTAGAGTAACAAAATAAAGACAAAAAAAAAACAACAATAAAAACGACAGTATGTACTCATATTTGAAAAGAAGATGGAGGGAGGAAAATAAAATTGAGATGACAATAAATGAGATTTGATTTTGAATTTGTCAACATTTTCCTGAAGTTCTTTGAGTATTTCTTAACTGTAAAGGGGAAAAAAAGAAGTGGCTGAAATGATGATATCCACATTATTATTAAATTAAATGGCTTTGTCTTTTTTTATACATGTATTTTTTAGGTCCGAACATGGATTCTTACAGTGGGATATACAACTGCATTTGGTGCAATGTTTGCAAAAACATGGAGAGTTCATGCCATTTTCAAAAATGTGAAAATGAAGAAAAAGGTGAGGGGAAGTTCTCATTACTCTGTTAATATCATTATCTGTTTTGTTACATGTTCTGGTTTGCTAGGTTTGCTGACTCTGTTCACCTGTCACATCTAAGTATCCTGAACAGTTTGATATTTGGGCTTTCTTGATCTCCTTTAATAGTGTGAGAGTGGGAACCAAGCAGCAGCTATGACCTAAGTGCATTCTGTCCTCACTCTTGTTTGATATGCAGTTTGAGCACTCAGAAGATTCAGAACTGTTAGGAAATGTTTCCTGTATATCTACTTGGAATCTAGGCATTACACACAAGTTTCTCATGGGTTGGTAGGAGAAGGCAGCTAACAGTGCTGCTTATGTAGATTTCTATTTCTAATTTTGATTTGAAATTGCACAAAGCTTTGTTTTCGACTGATCAAAAAGAAACCACAGTAGTTATCTCATATATTTCTAATATAGAGTATTAGAATGAGAATATAGATTCATATAGAGTATGAATGATTAGGTCTAGGCTTAGCTATAATGCAACACTTCATGTTTTTACTGTTCATTTTACTTTTCCCATGGAGCTTCTTTTTACACATAAAGTGCTTTTGGTCACATGGTTTCATTTAAAAGTGAGGAAACTGAAGAATAGAAAACATGTTGATGTAAAGAGAAACATTAAGAGAAATGTGTATGAAAAGAAAAATAAAATTACTATAATGTAAAAGTATCAAATACAGTTCCTCTATACAGCTAAATATTTTTACTCTAGTAAGTGGTAAAGAGGCATTTAAACCCAAAATAAGTAAAACAATATTCAAAACCTCTCCAAAACTTGTTGTTGGTGGGGATTTGGTTGGTTGGTTGGTTGGTTGGTTGGTTGGTTGGTTGGTTGGTTGGTCTTCTGTGCTGTTGTGGCAGGGTTTTTGTTGCTTTGGTTTGTATAGTGATTTATTTGTTTGTTCTCCTATCTTTGCATGGTCATTGAAGAGTTGTAATTTGTTGCTACTGTTGCTGTTAGTACCTGTGCTATTGTTTTCACATCTGGAATGTACAGGGAGTTACTGTCTCTGGGAGACACAGCATTCTTTAGAATGAATGGAGGGAGAATTAACTCAGTTTCTTAGAGCACTTCTGTTAGTAAGTTGAGTCTTTCTCTACTATTCTATCAGGTCAGGTCTATTTAAATGTTTGTTAATGAAATCCTAAATATTAATCAATGTATAAAATAAAGAAGAGTAAATAACTAATATCTTAAAATTAATTACAATTCTAAGTAGAGCCTGTACCCAAAACAGAATGCCCTGGGTGGATGAAGTTGGAGACCACTCTTTGTGCACCTCTGCAAAGAGCCCTCTTTATGCTCCCAGAGTCTAACACGTATTTTTCAACAGTCTTACACTTCCTGCATTAAAGACTTTTCACCCAAGCCTGAGCCAGTAATTCACTCTCATGAAAAACAAAATTTTATATAGCAAATATGCTTTTAACTATATTGGTACAAATCGTTGTGAATTTGTGATTACACAAAATACTGCCAGTGCAACACATAAAATCACTTAATAAATTTGATTATATTGAGAATTTTATAATTTCTACAGTATATGCTATTTCAGGTAGGAATGAACAGTACTTCAATGGACTGTTATAAAGTATTTATGTTGTTGTTGTTGTTATTGTTGTTTTTAAGAAAATATTTAATTTTAGAGCTACAAGTTGCAACTTCACAATAATACTCAATATCTGTTAATTAAACATCATCTTCAAGTTCTGCATAGTGCCTGTTTCTTGACAAGCCCATCAACAATGGCAGATTGCAATTGCTTATTTGCGACTGAAAGGTGGAAATGCTTTAAGGTCAGTACCAGTGTAAGGAGGATAAACTTCCAGTCATTTAGATGCTGACCAATGAGTTCTTTTCTTTGAGCGATTCTGGAAACATCAGGGGTATCAGGATTATTAAATGTATTGAGATTAAGTAAAGAATACATTTGGTTCTGTGAACTGTAAAAAATGACTGTTCTGCAGAATAATCTTGGTTTGCATTGTTGGACATCTTGTCCAGAGCACAGGCATGCATCCTCAAAAATAGCTTTCTTGAAAGAAAATGTAAAACAAATTAGCTATCTACAGTAAATACTTACTAATCATGCATTTTCCCAAGACAGATAAAACTGTATTTAAGAGTTGATTCAAAACCATGGCATTCTTTACTTATGTATTGTAAGACATTTCCATTTTCAGTAGATATAGTTTACAGACAAAGCATTTTGTGTCTGTTAAAGCATGGACAATACAAATTTTCACAAACAATCTCTAAGCTGACAAATAAAACATGATAGCTTTTGCAAGAAAAAGAAAGACAAAAACAAAACACATTGGTGCTTTTTGAATTAGCTGTGCTGTGTCAGAGCAGACTGCTATTTCAGTACAAGGCGTACAAAGTTCCACAATTCTGTTCATCTGTGGTCAGTTCAGTTTCTACTTCCATATAAATATGTTAAATATTACATTATATATATATACACCACCTTTGCTTTTCATCCTGGATATCATCATCAGGAAATTTTCCAAACTGAGATTCTTTTTTTTTTTTTTCACAGAAGGAAAATATCTCTCCATTGCTTTTGAAAAATTTTACTTATTCATTTAATGGGAGTGAGTATTAAGGGAGGGAGAGAAGAATATAATAAGTGAAGCTATTTATCTTCATCACATAGACAAGATTGCTTCTAAATTTTTAATGAGCACCTATCTTAACGTACAACATAGCTTTATGAAGTGAAGAAATGAGTGGATTTTTCTCTTGTTGTGAGCAAATGTATATAATTTTAAATAATAGTGCACTATGGAATCATTCCAGTGTAGTGGAGAATAGAACTAATTGATTTACGATGTCTTGAATTAGGTGAAGTTCTTTATTAACTTCTCTCAGAGTTCTCTTTTGTTTTCAACCTCTTATGAACCCACTTGCTTATCAGAAAAAAAAAAAATATCAGGATGCCCTCATTCTGCTATTGGGCTGCTAACTTACACATTTTGCAAGACTCCCAAAGCTCTGTTACCATCTTTGATCTTACCAGGACTCAATGGACGCAAATTAAAAATGTTTAAATTTTATCTGGACCTGAAACAGAGGGGTGCGACAGAATCAATTTTTATTAAATGAAAATTACAAAACCAGTCGGGCAATTTTTATTTTATTTCATTTCATTTCATTTTATTTTTTAGTTTTAAAGACTTTTTTTAAGATGTTAGAAAGTAGAACAAAATTTACATTAAAGATAAGCAAAAGACACATCAGTGAGTGGTAGTTCTGTTTTTGGTAGGACTCTTTACTGTTGATTTAGATTTCAGAACATCTGCTCAGTGTGTGGTGGGGACTGCCTTACTGTTTTCCTGGCCAGCAGAGGAGGACTGGCTGAGGGCAAGAGGAGAGAGAATAGCAGTAATGGGAAGGCATGTGGTGTGCTGGTGAAGCTAGCTGAACCGTTTACAGATGCCAGTCCTTCTGGTGAAATTTAAAAGGTTGTGAAGTTGTCTCTTTTTCTGGGAGCTTTGCTGTCCCTAGAGGTGCAGGTCTCAGGGGACTTTCAAGCAGTCCTGCATAGTAACAGACATCACCAGTGCACAAAGCAAACAAACCGTTCACTTCTGACAAAGACCAGAACAGTAACAAATTCAAGCCAATGTTTTTTAAAGACTCCATAAACTTTATATATTCTGCTCCTACAAAGACAAGTATTTGTCCACTTGAAGGTGAATACAATAAAGCATTATTATCTAGGCCATAGTGCTGCACAATGTGCAGTTCCTATTTGAAAGCATAATACTTCACTGTTGGTATTGCTTTGGTAATCTTGTCCTACCTATAACACACTTCATTTTAACATTATCTATTTGCACTTCATCCTTTAACTATGAAATCCAGGGGGGGTTATTCAATGTTTCTTTTCCACAGAAAATTCTGTAAGTGTACACAGTCATTACTACCAGTGTAGACTTCTGGTGGTATATATCTTTACAGTGCATTGTTACCAGGTAAATACAGAATATAATTGCACAAGGAGATGCATACCAGCATCCTTGCTTAAGACTTGTGCTGCTGTAGTTTTGCCAATGCTATCCTATTATTTGATTATATGTTGTAAGCTTTTCTCTGTTCTTAAACTTACTCTGCGATTATACATTTCTCACATTTCTCTTATTCTTAAAGTGCATAACAAATTTTGAGGATAAGATGTGGTTGCTAGCTCTGTGTTAGAAAGCTACAAACAACCACAAGAGAAAAGTGACTTGCAGGTTTGACTTCACTTAGCTATGCCTGGCAGACTGCTTTTAGGATGTGATGGTCTTATTTTCCTGTGTTGAATCTAATGAGTCCTTAAAGACTTCTGGAGACTGTAGTGGTGTTCACGCATCATCAAGAAAAGTGCTTATATGGGCTGTTGTATCAATGCTAGCAAGGCAAGGGAAGCCTAGCACTTAACTGTGGGGCCACAAGGCATAGAGGGCGGAAGGGGCTGAACATAAGGAATCAGATTCACTACAAAGGGCTTTTGAAAGAACTGAATGTGGATAAAAAGAATAGGGGAAATCTTGAAATTATAAATTACTATAATAGTTGTCAAGCAAATGAAGGAAGAATGAATTTAGATAAGAATTCCCTAAGAGTTAAAATGCAATTGAGAGACAGCAAGGAATTGAATGGGGGAGTAGGGGTGGCTCAGTAAGAAGTGGTCAGGAAAACTGAGTGTATTAGAATGAAGAGCCAGAGGCTGGGATTCAAACTGTAGCTGATGGACCAGGTCTCATTTAGAATTAAATTACCATTGAAATTCAAAGATAGACAGGGACAAACAGGGATATAATAGAAGGGAAAAGCAGCATCGAAGGGAGAAAAGAATAAGAGGGAAGAAAAAAAAATGAAATTGCTACGTGAAGGGCCAGACTGCAATGAGTACACAGAAGTGTGGTCTTCTTCTCAGAGCATATAAGTTGAATAGGGAGGTTTTACAGTTTTGCCACACTTCTTTCTATTACTATGTATCTGTGAAACCTATGGGCAAAATATGTCACTTGCAGTAGCTTCTAGTTATTCTTTTAGCACAAGCTGATGAGGTGGGCAAAGATCTAAGGGTTCCTTTTGCTGATGCATGCACTTCTCTATATAATTGAATTCTCTTTCTTTTCAATTTCTCTAAGAGGAATGGACTCATGAAAATGTCAAAAGGCTGGTACTATGGCTAAAAACTTGATCATTGAAAACCTACAGCTTGCTAATAATGAGATTTCTACAATGCACATTTGTTCCCCATGTGCACTATAGGACACAAGCACAGCCTTAATGTTCTGCAGGATGCCAGTGTTACTGAGCACACACAGTGAGTTTGCTCTGGGCTTGCACATGTATAATAAAAGAGAGAGCTTTCTGATGGAATCTTTTTCACTTAACCAGAAAAAAATACATAATGAAAAAGGCAATAATTGTTCTCAGATAGGTGGTCCCATATACACAACAGTTAAATAACAACATGGTGAAAATAACTAATTTCTGTCTTTGATGGAACTTGGTGGGGAGACCCCACTGCAGCATTCCAGTACCTGTTTAGAGGCAGGAGAGGGAGTAACTTTTTAACGTGGCCTGATAGTGATAGTACAAGCAGGAATGACTTTAAACCAAAAGATGGGAGATGTAGACTAGATAATAGGAAGAATTTTTTTACATAGAAGGTGACGAGGCACTAAAACAGGCTTGCCAGAGAAGCTGTGGTGCCCCATCCCTGGAGGCGCTCAAGGCCAGGTAGGATGGGACCCTGGGCAGTTGAGCTCGAGGGGGACAGCCCTGCCCACATCAAGGAGTTGGGAATGGACAATCTTTACGATCCCCTCCAAGCAAGCCATTCTATGATTTGTGATGCTTTAGCAATCTCTGTAGGACAGTTTTCAGGCAAAGATAGCATTTGTAGGATTTCTCATATTTCAGATGCAAATTTATTACCTAAGTGAAGTAGAGAAGGAATTCTCAAATGTTTTAGCTCATTGCTTTCCCCACTCCACTATAAGTTTGGTCAGCCCTCTTCCCCATTTCTTACACTTAATGGTCCATAAATGGAGAAGCATGGAACAGTAGAAGTGACAAGCAACCATCTGTATCCTTTGTGAAGAGCAGAGCACATGGTTTGCTCTGAACATCCCCTCCAGTCAGAGTGGGCAGCAGCTGGCTGTGTGCTGTCACCCCATGGTGCCAGCTCCGTGGAAACTATGAAACTATGAGGAGCTGCAGCTGCACTGAGTGTCCCTGGGGGAAAAAAAAAAACAAAAAAAAACGCAGAGAAGAGAGCAGCTGGAGGCCACACAGTTGTAAGCTGATTTGCTGCTGCCTTATCCTTACAACTTGTTTCAGTTTATTGCTATCTTACTCCCTCTTTTGAAAACTTCTGCAAGAAAGATGGAAGTTCCCATTCCTAGAGGAGTTCAAGACCAGACTGTAGGAGGCTGCAGGCAGCCTGATCTAGTAAAGGCCCATGTGAGATGGGAAGTGATCTGAGACAGCCAGTACAACCTGACCTATCTCGTGATGTTCTTTGATGGAGTGACAATATTGGTGGACAAAGGAAGGGCATCTATTGGGACTTGTGCAAGGCCTTTGACATGGTTCTGCAAAACATCCTTATCTCTAAATTGGAGAGGTTCGGATATGAAAGATGAACTATTTGGTGGTTAAAGAATTGGTTGAATGTTCGTAGCCAGAAAGTTTGCTTCATCCACACTTCCATGTTAGATGCCGTTGTGTCAGAGTACTCCTCTGCTGCCATCTGTCACACAGCAACAGCATGTAACAGGATGTTGGTGGGAAGGTCCAACCTCTACTGCCATACCACCAACATCTGCCTCTGATACTGTGGGCTAACGTAATAAAATAGGAGGCATTGCTTTCAGATCAGCCCTCATACTGTTCTGTGACTGTGATTCTGTGAGAACATTTTTTTTCAATCTAGCTAGAGTTTTCTGTGTCTACAACAAAAAGCTGTGCATTAGATTTCCCCTAGGGTGGACGTGTGTTTCACTAAGTATATATGTAAGAGATCCTAAATGTGAAAATGGGAATGAGATGTATCAGGAGCCAAAAAGTTGCATTGGGTAGCCGTACTAAAAGAACAAGAAGGTATTTGGAGCCATCTACAGAAAATGAGCAAGCACATGGGTAACTGAAGAAATTTTCAGTGTTAGCAGTCTTTCTTTGAGGCTAAGAAAGATGTCACCAGTTTGAAATTTGCTTATATATGTTTGTTTGTTTTGGTTGTTTTTTTTTTCCATTATGAATATATGCCACTGGACCAAATAGCCCATGATACATACAGTGCAGTGTGAATTATTCAGGTAGGCCTTCATGGGTTATTCATACACAGATACAGTGCTTTCTGAAGTGATATAAATGGAAACCAAATTATTTCATTACTTTTTCTCCCACAGGTAGCTAGAACTATAAATTTTAATTCCAAAGCTTCCAAATACTAGTATCCATATATAGATATAAAACAAACATACTGATTTTTTTGAGAACTGATCAGCCAAAATGCCAGCCAGGGAACAATAGGAATCACATTTCTAAAATTTACATTCATATAAATATGGATTGGGGAGCTAAATCTCACGCTCCTGTCATGGGGGGGGGAGGGGGGGGGGAAGAAAAAAGTAAAAAAAAAAAAGAAAAAAATAGCAAATAAGCTGTGCATCTAGAAGAAAAATCTACTTTTGGAGTAATTTATATATGTAAATTTCTGCATGGTACAATTTTGTAAGTCTAGATATCAGTAGCAATGAAAACAATGAAAACAGTGTGAAACATAACTATTCATAAATGGTGCTACAGCCATAATTCCTAAGTATTATGAGAGTAATAGATGACAGAGAAATAGAGAGCATGTTGCTATACAGTATGAGGCAGTTTATTCCTGAATAGCTTGAAATTGGATTGTAAATGTAATCAAGTGCATTGATGTCCCTAGCTATTTGGTAATGATGTAGTATACTTTCCCACAGAATTGTTCATTAAGGAAAATATTAAAGTCTAGATATTTTAATGTTATCTCAGACAGAATCAGAACATTTCCTTCGGACCATTCAAATCTTTTGTGCACTTTTTTCCTAAAGATTGGAATCCCTTTTAGCACTGAAGTGAGAATTCATGTCCCTGGTAGAAGTTTCTCCATACTAAGTGTCCATGCAATCTTGGACTCAGCAGATTCATTTCTCTCAAAGATGATTTTGACCTTCTGAGTTAATGGAATATAGAGGTCTCTGAAGATGGCCTATCTAGCTCTATGTATAAAGCACAGAATTTAACTCATTGGTAATGTCCATTTCTAAGGCTCTTTGCCAAAACTTTATAAAGAGTGATTTGTTTCCAGTAGTGTGAAGTTGCATTTCTTTACTGTGATTTTGTTTTTTAAAATACTGATTTTTTTTTTTTTATTATTTTTTTTCCATCTAAAGAGAGTTTTGTGAAACTAGCTATTATATAATTCTGTGTGCCCCCTATGGTTAAATTAGTGTTGTTAGTAATATAATCATCTCTTGGATTCTCTAGTGCATTTCTGCAATAACTGAGATTCAAAGACAGGGAAATTTATAACTTTTATAAACTGCTATTGAATCTTTCCTCTTCTCTAACTTCTGCAAAATCGTACCTTATGCTCCCTATGCTTGTTTTTACTGTCTTTTGTATGAGATAGAAAAACAGTAAGGCATCTTCTAACTGAATACTTTCACCTAGCAGCACAGTGTGGAGTCAAAACATACATATTTGCAAACACAGTGACTGAGAAGGTGAATCTGCCCAAATGCTTTGCAATTATTCTGAGCATGACTCAGCAAGGAAGAAACAAGGCTTTAAAATGCTGGTGGCTGTCTCTTCTAAATTCTCAATATCTAGTTGTCCATTATTATCACTAGTACCATACCATTACCCTGGAAAACAGAAAAATCCTTGCAAGTTGAAACCCAATGTTCCTCTCTGTTGTGCATGCAAACTGAGTAGCTATCATGCTGGTAGCCATCCTGCCTCCAGTGGAAGTGGAAGGAGAAAAAATAACGGAATATGTATAATCAGATATGCAAATCTTTCATTAGATTAATTGAGGTACTTCTAAGAGTGTAAAATGTCTTAAGCTTTGCTTTTTACTACCAGTGTATTGCTGGTCAAAAAGCTTGCTTATATAGAGTATGTTCTTTAAAATTTTAGCATTCACTCATTAAAACTATAATTGCATTGTGGAAAGTGTTCCCGATACTAATCATAGAAACTATTATAGGAAATACTCATAATAGCTGTTGAAAAAACACGGTGGAGTTATTGGAAACAAGTGCATAATGTGTTTTCAATAGTCCTTTTTTTTTCTCATTCCATTACACAATAGAAATTAAGAATGTATTTTAGAATAGTTCTCTAAAATATTAATGGCTTTAATAACTGGAAGATAGGTGGCCCTTTGCCCACATATGACAAAGTTCACTTATCTACCACTGATTCTGCATCATCACTTTCATGGCACCATTCCACCTGTGCTGACCTGCTTAATGAAGGGAGCTACCATAAGGCATCCATTAATCATACTGGGAGAAATGAAAGGGGCGTGCGTGTGACACAAAGACTATCTTAAAGGACAGATCCATTTTTCCAACATTGTAGACTTTACCATTTTTTTCTAGACAAATTCTGTTATGTTTTTCTCCTTCCGCTTCCACTGGAGGCAGGGTGGCTACCAGCGTGATAGCTACTCAGTTTGCATGCACAACAGAGAGGAACATTGGGTTTCAACTTGCAAGGACTTCATTCATTGCTGTCAATACTATTAATGTAACCTTATTATGTTTCTATGTATTCAACAAAGAAAAAAAAAGAAAAAAAAAAAGAAAAATTTAAGAGTTAGTTAATAGATCTTCCCTTAAATTCAAATATACTTGATTCTGACAAAAGGGAGATGACGTTCCTGGTAACAAGCAAAGCAAACCTTAAAGGCAAGGGGAAATGAACTATTGATTCCAAAACTATTCATGAAAAAGCTAGCAGAAAGCTAAAGGTGCATCCTGGAGAAGAGAGTAAGTCTTCAGAGTCTTTGTTGTTGGTTTAAAATAGCGAGTGTAGCTTTAATGTCCATGTCATATATGAAAAGACTACATTTACAAAGTCATTTTCTAATAATGTAATGAATAACAAAATAACACTTGCCTTAGCCTTAACCACAAAAAGCAATTGTAATGATTTCTTGCTGTTTTACTAAATTACCTGTTGATTTCATAAACTGGTTGACTCTGGGGTCCTACTGAGCACAATGGCTGTGCTTTAGAAAACAAACAAAACAACTCACAAAAATTCTATGAAAAAAAATTAGTCATTTGGACATTTGAAGTTGCTGTGGCAAGTAGTAAAGCCTGTGATATTTTGATAAAATCCCCAAGAATTTCATGAGCAGAAGCTTCTTCCCAGAGCTTTAGACAGGTATCACATCACCTGAGATCAGACCGCACAATTCAGGAAAGGTAAGGACTTAAATCGTGAACTTATCTTCAGGGCCCCTAAGCCACCAGTTTGCAGATAAGAGTTTGATGTGCTCATATAGCAATGTTGCTGTAGAGAAAATGGCTTACGAGTTATTGTTTTGAAGAAATTTGTTTGGAAGACAGATAGCTTCATATCCAGATATATAGTCCAGGCTGGTAGCAATGGCATTTGTAACAGTGGGTTGATCTGCCAGGATGAGACAGATTCACCTATCCAACCACAGATGGTAGAAAATATTATTCACAGATGCTGCTATATGAGAGCTTGGCTTCAGCAAGGGCTCAGGAGCACTCCTAAAAATGGATTTTATTAGTTAGTATGCATTTCTCCCAAGATTGATTTACTGTATGCTAGAGGGAGGGTGAAAAGGGGAAGAAGAATCAGAATGTTCCTCTGCAAGAAGAATGATATATTTGATAGTAAGGAGCGAGTTACTCGTGACTTTCTTTTGTCAGTCAGAGAAATTCTGTTGGATTCGCAAGTTCTGAGTCAAGACTCCTTCGGTACATCTGGTGTTTCCCAAGGAGTGGTTGTACTGAACTTAAAAGTGCTGGTGGGTGGGAGTAATGGCTGGAGAGAAGGAGAGCTGGGCTTCCTACGGGTGGAGCGGGGAGATCAGCAATTGCTGCAAGTGGTATGCCAATGGCATTGGCAGAGTAAATGCATGTTAGGACAAAAGTGCTAATCACAAGCTGAAGAAAAGCTCTTTAAATAGCTGGGGGAAAGGAAGCACCAACGTAGGTTAGCATCTGTGTTTTCTTCCCAACAGTGCTCTTATACAAAGCTATTCTTTTTTTTTCTGCAGTCTAAAATAGTTTCAGTGAGGTGGATGTGAAGCGTCAAAAGACAAAAGCTGTCTGTTTTATTTAATTTAATCTTAGGGCAATCCTCACATAATAAGAGACAAATTGAATTACTGCATTTCTCCCAGTAAAGATAACATTACTAGAATTCGGCACTGTCAGCACCACTAAGACCCATAGATATAGCCTCCCATTTAAACAAATAATTAAATCTCTGAAAATCTAGTGTTTTGGTGAAGAGTTCTGCTCAATAACTGCATTGCCTTAACAGTTTTGCAAAGTAGAGAGCAGGATGAGATTGGGTATGTGCAGCAGCCTGCTTTCAGACCATTCACTGTGCACCCAGCATTGGTAGCACTGAGTTTTACAAAGCTCATTGCAGTAGTGCTGATCACATCCTCAGGTTATCTTATGGACTTTCTTTTCCTTGCCTTCAGCCTGGCAGTTGGCTCACTGGCATAAGTAAGGGATGAATAGTACCTGCTGCCAGGGACAGCTGCTCTCATGTACCTTTCCCGTTCTGAAATGCAGGAAGAAATGCTCCAAGGGGTATACAAGAGAAAGCTTTTCTGTTTGCTCTGTTTCCTCTAATAAGTAAATAGATACTTGCCAAAAAAAAAAAAGAAGGCCAAGAATTAGCATCTTCAATAGTGCAAGGTCAGCTACAAACGAAAGCTGAACATGAGCAAGGAAGGGCAATTAGCAATGTGATCCTAAATAGGAAGTGATAATATCAGATATGGCAATTTCTTTTGACCCAGTAATGAGTGGATTATCAGTATTACTGACTTTAATAGTCTCCTTTCACTCTTATGCTTCTGGAATTGCTGTGCTGCTATTTGCAGGTCTTAGTAAATCTGCATCTGATGCAACTCTAATTTCAGTATCAATTTAGTTGGTATAAATTGGGTTGTGTGTCTTGTTTTACTTGTCCTAGGTGTCCCAGTAGAAATGCTCACTATTTTCACTGGAAAAATAACGTATAACGACTGACGTTTTGAGTTTTGCTTTCTTTTAATAAGAAAATTTTATGATTCGGTATAGCAGAGAGAAACATTTCTGGTAGTTTCTTTTCATATAGCTCAAGTTACTCAAATGCATTTTTTTGGCTAAAGTTAATGGCCCTCACACACTCGTGGCAGGGAATGGGGAGAAAGTTTGGGACACACTTCAGAAAATCCATTTCTCTGGTCCTACTGAGATGGGTAGGCTGGATTCTCTTTTGAAGGTTTCTCTCTCTGCCTGCTGACAATTGAGAGAGCCTAGTCATGTAATGGTTCAACAGCCAAGTTCAATACAACAAACCTCATTAATTAAAAAGAAAGACCAACCAAAGAAATGTCAATAAAAATAACTAGCTAGTCATTTAAGAGTGAAGAAAAGCAAATTGTAAATCTGGTACTTCGGAAAGTCTGTAGAAGAACTCACGGGTACGATTTTTCAGATGTTTCAGAAACAGATACTGTAAGTTCTTGAAAGGAGTCTACCTTTGCCTTGCAATAGAAACACACCATTATGTTAAAGTAAGAAATACTTTAATTAAAACAGTAATTCTTACAGAATAATATTTCTAATAAAGGTGAAATTCTTACATATACATATATACGCAGGTTTATAGGTATGTATGTTTTCTGACCAAAATCTCAGTGGGAACAAGATCCTAGAAAAAAATACAAGCTCCTGTAAAACAGGTGAATTCTGCATGGATTCAGTACAGATCAAGGGAGTTGCTATGGTAGGTAACTTCCAGTTAGGGTAACGTGACCCTTGGTGCACAGCTACAAATGAGTTTACAAGCTTATCATCCTTTCACATTACTCACAAGGGTATGTAAATTTGACTCAGTTTGTTGAACTAGAAGGGCAGGTGGAGTGTAAGGTTTTAAATGTAATGAATTACTGCTCATTCACAGGTCATGTTCTTCCTTGCAAGGAAGGTGCTGTCTCTTAAATCTGTCCCAGAGAGGGAAATGGGCTGCCTCTCCCTCTGCCTGTAGTTCTGTGCATGAGGATGGAGAATACATTTCCAAAGGGACTCTGAGCAGTGGCTGAGGGAAGACTGAATTCTCCTGCTCATAAGCCTTCTGTGGTGCTTTCTGATCAACAGCTTTGGTAAAAACAATTCTAACTTTACTGGGAGGGAACTGTTTTCAGGATCACAGATTTGGACTGAAGTGGGCAAATTTTGTCTAATCCAAATTCTGTTTGGACTTGACTGCTGATGGTTTTCTCACTTAATCCCTGCTTAAATCTGGAGCAGTGTTTAGGTGTGACTCACCTATGTTCTGTTTAAAGCTATTAGATAAAGATGAACAATGCATAGACGTTTGTTTCAGAGGACAACCTCAGTGATTAGCAGCCTTTATTTCAGCTTTGACTGCAACTTTATTAAGAACTGAACAGCCAGACACAGTTGTCTTTTCCTAAAAAAGACTAAAGACAGAGAATCTTAATACTGCTTTCCTTTTCCCATACAGAGAAAATGCATTTAGTACTACTTACCACCTCCCTGACAAGACACCCTTTTCTTGCAAAATTCTCATTGCCAGACTGTTCAGCAGTGATACAAAATGGAATGAAAGGTGCATCTTTATATTCACCCTCTCTTCCAAGCACACCTATCTCTGATGAGATGGACTTTTTGCCTCATTACTCATACAAACATGAAAAGCATTGCTTTCTGGTCATAATGATGGTAACTACATGGATGTAAATAACTGGTCTCTGGAAATGAAAATAATGCCTCAAGTCCTTAAATTCATTCTGACTGCTAGCCTTATTTCTATATTTAATTTACTCAAGATGATTTACAGCATAACCCAGTTGTTTAATAGAGTAATGTATAATACTGAAGAAACTTCTTTCCAAATGAAGAATGTATTGCACTAGATAATATGAAAAGCAAACTTTCTAAGGTTCATTTACTTTATTTCAAATTGCATTTATTTTTATCCTTTCTTTAAGTTTAGTAGGAATTCAATGCAAATATTCTAAGCAGGAGTGGTAGCCTTGCCTGTATTAAGACTATCTGACACTTACAGCTTTATTTCAAAATCCTACTGTGTTTATCAAATTGAACTGAAATTATTAAGGCTCTTAGACAATATTTTTGAATATTTCATTTGAATTAAACCAACTATGGAAAAATATGTGAGTTTGACCATACTAAAACAATCTGGCAGTATGTTTTCAATATTGAATGAGGATTCATTAGTAATAAAAGTATACTCATTAAAAAACAACAACAACAACAACAAAAAACACAGAAACATAGGCACAAGAAAACTTACATAAAAGTAATTTAAGCCAGATATTTGGAATTTGCTGACATCTTTGCAACTGAAATAATGCACTTATAATGTATTTTATTTATGCAGCTATGTGTTTAAAAGTAATAGTAATAATATAGGGATTGCATGCAACTATACAAGACTGTAATACACAGTTTGGATTGTTCTTTTTATTAAGATTTTATTTTCTTTTTAAGCCTACAATTCATGCAAAATTAAAAACATATTTAAGTTGCATATGTTTAAGTGCCTCTCGTTGTTGTAATGTATAAAAAAATGCATCACCCCTGTCTACTAGCAGGATAACAGAGGAAAGAATTTTTTATATATATACACACACACATACAAACATAAAACATCTTGAACTTACCTTTTAGTACCTTGTAAACATATTTTCCTGATCCAACAAAGTTATGAGAAGGTGTACGCTGTAGATCATCATGAAAACTCTATCTCTGCTTGATTTCTACTGTTCTGAGAGATGTTGCAAATATTTTTCCACACTTGCATACATAAACACAAATTCTCTAAGATAGACATTTTTTTAATTTCTCAAGTGTAAATATTAATGCTGGACTTCAATATTAATATTTAAGAAATCTCCCAGTTTCTCTTCAGAAGTCTGAATGCACTTTTGATACTTCTAATACCCACAAAATGAACTAAAATAATTTGTGTCTTCTTGCTTTCATCTTTTAGTATTTCTGAAACTTTTCCCCTTCCATTGTTAAAATACCTTTTTATTAGCAGCCTTTTTCTCCCTGCGTAAAGCTGTACAGGTATTTATCCATGGCTCATGGGAATTTCCCCTTTTTTCCTTTTTTCTTTTTTTGTCTCTCCAGATCATTAAAGACCAGAAGTTAATGGTGATAGTTGGAGGGATGCTACTCATTGATCTTTGCATCCTGATTTGCTGGCAGGTTGTGGATCCTTTAAGAAGGACAGTGGAAAAGTATAACATGGAGGTATGTCCTCGAGCCCAAGTAATACTCATGGTTGTGTATCTACAGATTTCTATAGGAATCTGCTATATGCTTTAGTTTATATGAAAGCAAGTCATGCATCTGAGGGAAACAAATGTTCTATTTTTTAAAAGCAAATAGCAATGAAACAACCACAACCAAAAGAAATCCTATTTGTGGTTGAAGGTGCTACTTTCCTGTCACATCTGAGGGTTTTTAGATGAAAGTGTTGTAAACACTGGAGACTACTCTGCTAAGGCTCACTATTAGAGTCTGTTGCAATAAATAATAGATTATCAGAACCCATTAGCAGATTTCAGTAAGCGCTCATACAAGATAAATGCAAAAGTCACTGCTTACAATGCAGTTACTGCATTCTTTGTGAAGATGCTCAGGAATTATTTTAGCTACTGCTGTATCTATTTTCAGTAATAGCATGTGCAAACACACATGCTGATTATTCCTATTCTAATTCAATTTCTGGAAAGGTCATGCTACAGATTTCAGTAGGGAGAAAGTAATAGCTTATTGCCACATGTACAAATTTTCCAGCATTCTGGTAGGCATCTAATGGAGAATGGAATGGAATGGAATGAAACAATGGAGAACAGAATAGGCTTTCTGGACATGGAGAACCTGGCAGAAAGAACCATGGCAACAATGATACAGAACCGGAAGAAAACAAAAGAAACATCATTCTATCTGTATGTAGATTAGCTGTGTTTGAGAATTTATAAACCCCAACATGGAAACTAGTAAAAAAAAAAAAAAAAAAAAAAAAAAAGTAGATTGAGTATAATCTGGAAGTGATAGTCCGTTCTTAGTCCATTCTCCAGTTCTTGGCAATTGGTGAGATAAAGAACAATATTTTTCTCTCGTGGTGAAATGAAGAAAAGATATGATGCTTTGTTCCATTGTTTTTACTTTGCTCCTACTTTTCAGTGTAATTCTGAAGTTTTATCAGGAGATTTTACTTTTTATTTGAATATAACTTCTGAAAGATACCTTAGAATGATGTACCCTAAGCTGCCATGGAATCCTTTCAAGAAATCATTTTATAGTCAGAAAAAAGTTTCCACAATCATTCCCTAGAGTTTGAACTTGATTTTGAAGAGACTCTCCAGCCATTCTGATTGTCAATAAAAATGGAAAATGTAACTAAAATGTGTCGTGCCGACACTTGTGCCCTATATTTGCAGAGCTTGAAACAATAGCAGCATGTTGATAGGCCTGTTTATTTCATTACCTTCCAACTACATTGCAACTGAGGATATTTCAGTTATCACTGTCTGTTTCACTGTGCATATAAAACCAAACATGCTATTATGAACAATTACAAAATCTAATTTAAATAATGCTCATTTCAAAACTTGATTGAGTTAGATGGGCCAAACCAGACCATAACCCGTTGACAATGAACTAGTTTTTATACTGTGATCAAAGGGAAACCAAAACTGAAAGTCCTGATATCTAATCTTAGCAGAATCACAGGAGTGATTTTTTTTTCGTAAACAGCCACAATAACTGTGAAGCTATCAAGCCTTAAATGCAGTATATTTGAAAAGTAATTATAATTGCAAATCTAAAAGTTTGCAGTTTACATCTGAACTTATGAGTGTGTAATGTGTACTGCTAAAATCTTAGTGAGTTTTCTCCATACTTGGCATTATGATCATGGGGCTGTACACCAATGGCCTGAAATCTTTTAAAGCTGGACCTCTCTGGGAACTGGGTAAGCCCATGCAATATCTTGAAAATGGGTAATGAGTGCATGAATCTATGTTGTATTTTAAATACTCAGCGTAGAATTTACCAAGATTATCTGTTAGAAATCGATGTTGTGACTGTAAACTGATCAGAATGCTTTCTTAAGCTAATGGACTTGGGGAGGGGAGGAAATAAAAGTAATATGCAAGTAAATGTTATTAAACTATTTTACTTATTTAAACTATTATACATATTTAAGCAATGAGATAAACTGCAATTTATTTTCCTGAAGCAGGCCTCTATAGGTCCCAGAAAGCCCTTATTTAAAAAAAATGACAATTACATTTGCATTTGTCGTTTTGATTTTTGGGATTTTTTTAATGCGATCTGCAACAGTGAACTCTAGTTGAGCTTACGTGAGTAGTTATTGTTTGTTATGTGTTTGGAAAATACTTATCATATAGTAAACATTACTACAGGCAAGTTTCAGTTTTATTTCTGAATTGAAAATGAAACATTTCTTATCCCACTTGTGTCTAAGAAACAATTTTAATGGCATATTTTCTCTTAGTTAAAGTAGATCTAAGTAGTAGAGACTAAACTGAATGTAGACTCCAAAGTCCCGAGAGCTATCAGTCATTTTAGCTATGACCCATTTCTGTGCATCAAGGTGTTTTGAGTGCTGTTTTAATTATGAATACTCACTGACTTTCTCTGTGGAAGTTGTACATTTGGTGTGTGAAGATTTAACACTTTCAGGTGGTCTTTATTGTGTTTTCATAAATGGAAAGTGTAAGTGAAAGTAATCAAAGTGAGAAGTCTTAAATCAATGTCCTTTGTTAGAAATTACTCACTAAATGGTTTATTTGAATCTCAACACCAGCAAATTATCAAGTACTTCTTAAAACTCCAAATTCCTTTCTCTGAATTTGTGAAGTCAATCTATACATGTCTTAAAGCTGAAGATGAGCAGCCTGTATCTAAAAGTGTAAAGGAAAGTGAAGGTGCTTCTGTTGGAATGAGTGCCACTGGCAGGAGCAAGAAGCAAAATGGGATGTTTGTCCATCAGATTTCAAACTGGTCTCTGCAATCCAGACCCTAGACATCAGCTTTTCTTGAGAAACACACATCTACAAATGCTCTGAGTGACCCAATTAAAAGTTACGACTGAGACCTAAAGCATCCAGATCCTCCAGCCATCAGTAGGGCAGTTACTGGTATATGATATGCAAGCAAGAAAACTTTTTGCTTAAAACAGACTACAGAATAAAGGAGGGACAGCTTTAAAAGTTCTGTAGCTGTATTCCAGTTTCCTACAGAAGAATGCTAAGGTTCCTCCTACATAATCTTTGTATAGAGTACTGTAGGCTTGATTCTCACATAGTGCAAAAGCATTTTCTAACACAAAATGCTTCTCAGCTTCAAACAGCAGTGTGAAAAGGTGGTTTTTAACCATAATGTTAACTTTATTCATCTGTTTTTTCTTATTACATCCTCTGTAATGTTTTTTCTTTTGCTAATTTTCAGAAGAAACCAGTGAAAAGACCAGTTGTTGATTTTCTCATTGGTTTCTTTCTAAGCTGTACTTGAAATTTGCATTTATTTATCTGCCCCACTGGCAGAGCCCTACTTTCTTTTTCAGATCATCTTTGTTTTTTTCTGGTTTCTTAAGAGATGTTTATATGCAAAGGTATTATGTTTGTGCCTATTTATTCCTATTGCCCAATAAATTTAGAATCAGTCAAATTCAGATAATTCTGACAGAGCAGTTATAGCTCTTAAGGACATAGCATTGCTACAGATTTCATGGAAACAGTCACCTGAATGGAGGAAAGATTCTGATAGAATCCCTAAGGGGAGAGTTGCAGTGTGAGTTTACTCCTCTTTCTAAAGACAAACATCATAAATGCTCTGCTGCTGAGAAGAATTACTATAATTAACAGACACAGAGAATCCGACCACAAGACAAAAAATATGTAGGAAACCACTCTCATTTCATCTTCTCACTGATGCACCTGCTTAGGAATGAAACCATTGACTGAAATAGCAAAACCTTTTATGAAGTTGAATCACCTCTCCCTGAGCACCAGGCACATTATAATTCAATTTCATACTCACTACAGTTCAGTAGGTCTTTGTGTAGACATGCAGTCATGCACACCTCTTGCTCACAATACAGATTTCTAACATGTGGGCACAGATTGAATCACTGTGGCTTTAGAAGGTAACTGATAATAATGTTAAACAAATAAGAACTAGGGTAGATAGACCAGATTTTACAGTTCCCAAAAGTAAAATGGTCTAGTGCTGGAGTCATGAAAAAAAAAACAATAATTTGCATGCCAGACGCCAGTATTTCTTGCAACGGTTTAAAATGTTTAATGTTTATCTGGGATAGCAGGTTCCTCAGTGTCTCAGTACTAGATATACAGTTGTCGCTGTGATATTTCCTCCTATTCAACCATGCGATAACACGATATTTTAGTATTCTGGAGTCATATGGAATGTTTCTAGTACTTAAAGTTTCACACTGAATTTTCCTGAGATTGCTGTAGTAAAAATAAAAAATAAAAATAAAAAAAAAATCAATATACAGGAAAGGTCGAGCAGGCCATGCCAGTAGTGGAATAGTGTTATTAATTATTAATGAAAACTTGAAGTAAAATCAGATTAACAAATTAATCAGTTCAGTGAGTGAGTTGGAATTCCCATGTATTCCAAGCACATGATGATGTTATCAGCAACACATAACAAGCCAACAACTTAGAAAATCAGCTTTGACTGATATGCCTAAGGAGTCATAAATATTGCAAGAGCAAAAATATGCATATGTAAACTGGACAAGTGCTACATCAGAATGTGCTGCACAGTGAACTTATTTCAGGGCAGTGACTGCTTCGCACTTCACCAGATTGGAGTACCCAGCAAGAGGGAATTAACCCTTGATTTCATTCTGAATAGCATATAGAGTCTGTTGTAAAGTGTTGATATTTGAAGGGCTATTCTGTAGCTAGAAATAATACATTCTTATCTTCAATAGCTTTGATGAAGTAACAACAGCCAACAAAATATAGGTAGAGTGGTACTCAACTTCAGAAAGGGAAACAACATAACACTGAGGAAGCCTCTTAGAGAGACAGTAAGGAGGACACCCTAGAGAGTTAAATCTTTGCAGGTCACCTAGAGAGTATTAAAATACACATATTGGAGACACAGAGTAAGTGCATGCCACATCAAATAGGACTTGAAAACAGAGAAACTCAGCATGGTTGAACAGCAGGAAGATATCCTTAAAAAAAAAAAAAAAAAGAAGAAGAAGTTGTATCCACATGGGGAGAATAGAAAGGATCATAAACTCTGATAGGTTAAATGTAGAACACAATAAAGAAAGGTTAAAACAACTGGCAAAAGGCACAAAAATGAATAATAAATTTTTTATCTACATACTGGGAGCAGGAAGCTTGCCAGGGAGTCTGAAGTGATAATGTTTGATCAGAATACTATGGCATTACTTGCAGAAAACAGGGTCAAGTAGAATTGTTAAATGACTATTGCGCTGCTTTTTCAGCAAAACTATTTGTTGAAGAGCTTATGGAGATTCCTATGCTATAACCCTTGTGATGAACTCACCAAAGAGTAATGAGCTGCTGTTAGGAACAAACTGTTTACAAATGAGGCACTAGAACTAGATTGTTTTCCAAAGCAGTTCAGAGGAGTACTAGTGAAACTACTGACAGCAGTACATAATCATAAGCTCAGAACTGCTTTGATATCTGAGAGAAAAGTTGCCAATGTCTTGCTGTGTTTTCAAGGCAGAGTGGAAACCTCATGGCTTTGAGCTAATGCTGTAACAGGTCAACTGATAAAAGTTATAGTCAAGAGTAGAATTAGAGATAAATGTACAACACTGAAGAAGAGTTGATATGGCACTTGTGGAGGAACATATGATTCAAAAACTGTGAAATCCTTTGAAGAAGCCAGCAAGCATGTGAACAGAAGCTGACACAGCCTGCTAGGTCTCCAGAATGGACGTGACAATTTCTTTCATCAAAGGCTCTTATGGAAATTAACTAGCCATGGAAAAAGAGAGAAATCTTCAAACAGGCATCAAATATTTTAGAACAAGGAAACAGAATTGAGTAATACCTAAAAGTTATCTTTAGGGAAGGAGGGATGTAATTCCTTCAGGGATCTGTGCTGGGACCTGTATTCTTCAGTGGAAGAGGAAGTGAATAAATGACAAAATTTTAGCTGTAATGGTAAAGAATTCCAGGTAGTAAAAAAGATGGGCTGGTTGTGAAGAACTCTGGAGGGACATTGCAAAACTTTTGCTTTTGAACATTAAAATGTCTGGAAAAAGAAACTTATATAATGAGCTTGTAAGTGCTGTACAGGGAATAAATTAGTCCTAAGTTTCAAATGGTAATCTAATGGTAGACTCTGATTGCTGCAGTGCTGTGTTGGAGCAAGGAATTAGTGTTAGTAAATTCCATGAAAATGTACTGAGTAGCAATCAAAACCTGTAGTGCTAGGACTTGCTAGGCAGTATTTGGGGGGGGGGGGAATTCGTACAACAAAGCAGATCAAACAAAGATGTGTGATCTTATTAACTGGGTCTGGTTGGGACAGAGTTAATATTCTTCATAGAATTAGCCCTGTGGTGCTGTGTTTTGGATTTGTGTCTAAAAATGTTGATAGCACAGCAGTGTTTGGGCTAATGCTGAACAGCACTCATATAACCTCTTTTTACTATTCTGCACACACAGTGAATAGGATGGACAAGGATCTGGGAGGGGACAGCCAACACGGCTGATCCCACCTGGCCAAAGAGATATTCCTTACCATATGTGCAACAATAAAACAATAAAAACTGGGGTGGAGGAAGAAGTGCAGGAGTTGTCTTCCAGAGACTGGCTGCGCATTAGCCTTCATGTGGGAGGTGGTGGGACACTGCCTTTGTATCACCAATTATTTTTTTGATTTGTGTGTGTGTGTGTGTGAGAGAGAGAGAGAGGGAGAGGGAGAGAGAGAGAGATTTGGTTGGTTGGGTTTTTTTTGTTTGTTTGTTTTGGTTTTTGTTTTTTCTTTTTTTGGTTGGTAGAAATTTCCCACTTGTTTTTTTTCCTCTTTTCCTCAGTTATTGAGCTGCCTTTATTTTGACTGATGAGCATTCTTGCTTTTGCTCTTCCTATGTTCTCTCCTGTCCCATTGGGATTGTGAGTGAGCACGTGGCTATGTGGGTGCTTGTTTGCTGGCTGGAGCCTGGTTCGGCCATTTGAAGAGCCTTAAACTAACAGCACTGGTTTGTCCGGACTCAGTCATTCATTACCTGGAATAAGTAGGTGCCGTACATCCTTTTGACTGCAATCATTTGGCTGATATTTCATTAGAGAAAGTACCAGTTCCCAGACCTTTGCTTCAATGTAATGTGAAATGGTCTTTTCTGATTACAGCTTAAGTGGCAATTTTAGAGATTATTATCTCATTTTCTATGCAAAGTTTTACTGATGTAGTGGTAGATAGGATTTTAGATTTTGCTTTTAAGTTCAGCTAGAGGAAACACACATGTAGACTAGATAAATTCGGTTCATTCTACATCTTTTTGATTAAGACAGAATTTGTTTTAAGCCTGGCTAAAAACAACTAAATTACCTGAAATTTTTTTCAAAGTACTGATCACAATGTTAGCTAAATTGAAATAGCTCTACAGGTGCACAAAGAAGTTTAGGATTTTCTCAATAAATGGATATAAATGCAACAAGCCTAAATGAGTAGATGTTGTGCCTGAGTATCTGATAGTCTTTTCTGTGTGCCTGCTCCAAGTCTAGTACATAAAGAAATGAAAATTCCAGGGATATTATTTGGACTGCAGGTGAATTCAGCAAAACATTTAATTCTAGAAATAATTCGAGGTAGTAATGCCAGGCCACTGCTCAGTGAGAGTTATGTGGATCTAGCTTAGATGAGATGTAAATAAAACTCAAAAAGGAGTTCATATATTAGTTTTGGAAGAAAATAAAGGCTAAAAGCATGTACAAGTAGAGCATGATGCTCTGTCCCAATATTTAGGCCAATTAACTAAGAGCAGAGGCCACCAAATAAAAAACTTTCTTTCGGACAGCCTTTTTTTCATGTAGAATTGCTTTGTTCGTGTGCTTTTAAGCAAAATAAATAAATAAATAAATAAATAAATTATGAAAGCTGGTATTCAACTACACGGATGTAGATCAAGTAGCATTTTCATATGAAATTGTGCTTAAGTACTAGATTTGTAACCTGAGTTACTGAATTTTAATATATTTACTTCACATTGTTACCATTTTTTTCCTTTTTAATTCTTGTCTTCGGTCATGACAGCTGTTACTGTGAGAACTGGAAAATACACTGCTGTGAAAGTTTATACAGTGTAGAGCATGCGTGTGTGTCTGTATGTACGTGAGTAAAATGTGAGAGGATTGGTAAAGATGTCTGGTTCTAATTCATGTGCTCAAGTAGAATTATGCAGATTCTTCACTGAATTGAGACAATTGGATCATGTTCTTTTCTCTTACTTCCTATGTACATATGCATAAACAGATGTGTTTAGAGGTGTTGTTTACATTGTGCTATTGGGCTATTCGGTCAGCTAACAGCTGGCTTAGTAAGAACTTTGTCAAAACTAGATTATGAAATGAAGTATATCATTGGCTGAGATAGTTTCTGGGGGTGTTCAGCCTAATGCCGGTCAGAGCTCCTTAGTCAATTTTTTCTCTAAATATCATTGTGCCCATCTGTTCCCCCTACTATTTCTTAAATAAATTTAATTTATTTCCTTCCAGTTTGAAATATTACAAGCATTGGGAGCCAAATGTCTCCTAATATATGTAGCCTGTTTTCAAGTCCTGTAGCTCACAGCAGGCAGCCCACCAGAAGTTGCTGAAACTGAGAACACTCACTTGCATCTGGTGGGGCCCACTAGTAGCTGGCAGCCATGCCAGTGAGGATGAAAATGGATGGCCACGGAAGTCAGCTGTAAACCTTCTGCTGGCCAGGCGGATCTAAAGAAGGTCCAAAGAAAGACTAAATATTAAAGAGCAAATGCTGATTTACTTGTCTTTCTGATGTGGCATCAGTTTCCAAGGGAACAGAACAAAACATGAGAACTGAGAGCCAGCAACTGAGATTGACTCAGCTAGGGGCTAGTTCTACTTATGTTTCCATGGAAACAGATATCAAATTGGCAAAAATAAAAAAATAAGGGTCAGTTCCAAAATGGCAGGATGAATGGCTGCTGCTTTAGCTACTTAATAAAATGAGGCATGCTGTCGTTTATTTCTCTTCAGTAAGCAATTCTAGTTCTGGCTCTGTTATTTACTTACCAAGAAATGTTGCTTACCAATCTTAGGAATGTAGGCTACACTATCATACACCAGACTTATTGTTCACATGTTTCAACAGTTCGCATGCAGCATTTGCTGGCACAAATGCTTTCAGATGTGGATCGTAGAAGCATATTGTGCACGATAGAGTGTTCATCTGTCCCACTTATATTTTCACCCACGGTTCCTATTATGTAGCGGCTTCAACTGTGAGATTATATATACCTCATGATACTCCTTTGTACTTTTACTATTTGAATACTTCTGTTAATCCAATAACTGTCTGTTCTTAACTCTTGCTAACTTGCAGTTCATTGTAATTGCTAACTATATGCTGCTTGAAAAACTTTTCAGTTTTGAAGAAGTTGCTGTATAGTTCATTGAATATACCTTATTTTTCTTTTAGGGAAGAAAAAGAATTTTTCCCATCTATTTTTGTAGTACTTTTCATTATTTCATATGTGTTCGGTATAGATCCTTATTTTCCTTTTCTCTGTTTGGTAAACAGTTCCACTTTCATCTGGCTTCCTTTCCTATGACATAGAAAATCTGAGGCACCTTTTTCATTAGAATGATGAATACTATGTATTTCAGAAGATCTATGTGATAGTGTTCTCTATGATTCATCCTATTCCTTATGTTTTGTGTACCATTTTTCACTGTTATTTAACAAAATTTTGGATTTTGCTGTCAAAATGATTCCCAGATCATTTCTATGCATTAATTAAGGCCCCTAGAAAATGTGTAAGTAGTTCCATTGTTTTAAAGTGAAAATGACTTTACAGTTACTTCAGTTGATCTGTATTTGCTGTGATATTTCCCTCTCACGTTAGTCACTTTCCTCACAAATCGTTGTAGTAAATTAATCTCAACAGTTTTGTCTGCACATTAACCTGCCAGTGCTGTTGTGTAATACTGACTTCAGAATGGGAGTATGGCTCTTAGGATGGACGTGTTACTCTGGAATATGGAACCATGATACTGGGTTCATTTGCATATAGTTACTGTTACTCATGTTGTTGTAATGCAGTCATACTTGTAGCATTTCCTCACTTCAGGAGCACTTTGTTCTAGCTCTTGTTCTAAGAACTCAACTACCGAAGGTGCTCAGTAGGTCCCATTCTTTCCACTGTATTTGGCAATCCAGCCTATGGTTCTTCTCTTGGGAGTTCAAGATATAATGTTCAGTCCTAAGAGGAAAGACTGTCTGAGGACAGGAAATCAGGTGGCACTATATAACACCAGTACAGTCATTATATAGACATGAATTAAAAGCAGTCATTTACTGCTTTTGGTAGGAGCACTACTGAAACTGCAGTGTATGTTGTGAGACTACCAGTAAATGATTCATAGCCTAATCAGCTTTAAAAGCAGCAGCCATATCATGTGTCAGTAACACCTGGGCGTTCATACAGAAGTCACTGTGATAGTTTCATTATTCTCTGAGGATGATCAGTTTGTGGTAGATCCAGTAGCATTTCTTCACTTTAAACACTGAATACATTGTATATATTCATTCAGATGTATTCATCTGTAGACTAAACACATAGTCAAAATTGTACTGGCTTTATACTTCTTTAGAAGATTGCAAACTGCTACAGAGTTACTAAAGGATTCCACTGATTCTTTTTGTTATTCAGCTCTTGACTACCAAATAGAAGCGATGCAACTTTAGGATATTCAGCATTCATTCAGCAGTGCCACATTTACAACAGCTTAGAAGCTCATCTCCTCACATGCTTTCCTTGTTCTTTCAGAGGTAAATCTCTCAGGGATCTCTGGACACTTTTTTACTTGAACTGTATATTAAATGTCAAGATTTAAAGGCATTATAATCCAAACAGGAACATGCTTTACTATTTTGTTAGTGGTTTGGGTTGCTCTTAATATCAAAAGCAAGAAAGATGGGGAAACTTTTAAAACTCCAAAGTTTGATTAAGAAAATTTTTCAGAAATCTGCATCAAGGAACTGACTGATCTTTCTCATTGCATTCTGTCCTGAGCAGTCAATGTTCAGCCCTTTCTAGCTCTATAACATCTCTCCGGCTTTTGTTGGGTTCTTTTGGTTGCTTGGTTTGTTCATTTGTGTTTGTTGTTTCTTTTTTTTTTTTTTTTCTTAGAAGCATGCACCACTGCACAAAGAAAGGCAGGTTTTAATGCTTATGTCAGGAAACAGATGCTGACACAGACAAAATGAAGTCTAATGATTTACTCCGAGAATATGCTGAGGCTGCAATAGAGGCCAATAAAATCCTTCTGCCAATCTTCTCTGTAGAGATCAAGGCCTACCCCAAAATAGCTATTTAAGAGAGCAAATTGTCCAATATAATTAATGCTGCTTTGTGAGAAGAATATTCTTTTGTTCTTTCCGGTGTTTAATAGGCTGACACTGAAAAGACACACCCTGAGTATTCTGGTACTCCTTTAAAACTATGCCTTCAGTCACTGAGCTAATTGCTGGAGAAGGTCAATCTCCAACGTGCCTGGTTATAGTTAGTGTCTTTCACCCAGGATGTCCTGACCATGTCCTGAAACACATTACTGGCAGTGATGAATGAATCCTGCTGTCAGTGGTGAGAGTCAGGCCATCAAGACTTTTATGAAATGCTAGACCATAAGGTAATGCTGTCTCACCTAAAGCAGATGCACTGTTTTTGCACTGGAACCACCTCAGAACTTCTAAAACCTGATAGATAGTGATGTAGCTTTAGTATAGAGGCAAAGTGCCATGTGGAGCACTTCTGTGCAGAGCAACACAGACACTTGGTGAACTAGTTAGACAGCATGAGGAAATGCAAAGGCAATAAGCAGGTAGTGCAGAGGGATGAAAACTTAACCTGTGCAAAAGAAATTTGATGCCTGTGGGGAGAGAACTTGAAGAAACACTCCCAGGCACAAAGCAATCTTCTTTACATCTATGCCCTATAGTTATCTCACTTCTTTGTTTAGTTCTCCCAGATCCTTCCCCATTGCTGAGCATTCTTACAGTGCTACATCCATGAGACACCCTACACTGTATCTGTTCTCAAAGCTTGGAGACCTCATCACTGGAAAACCAATGCAGTTTTTAGTTATCTGTACTCTATAATTTGCAAAACACAAATATAATTCATTTGGCTGTGAAAATACCAATATTTTGAAAACTGTATTTAAAAAACAAAAACAAACAAACAAACAAAAAAAACAAACAGCCCACTATTGTCAGCACAGAGTAAATACTTTTTGCAATTACTTTTGGCCATTCTCTGCATGGGTTTCCCATACAGTGTTAAGGGAAGGCCTTTGGCTGCCTTTGTTCTATGTGTAAAGACTGTTTATAGTTTCAGAGGGAACTGCTGTTTCTTCTTTGATGAACATACTCTCAAAAAATCAAATTGTTCCTATGTAAGCGTGAAAAAGCTTTCTGAAGAGATCTGCCAAACACTAGAATGAACACTTCTACAAAAATCGCATATTATCACAGATCTACTCACTCTTACAAAAGGATGTTTGTTTCTGAATTAGCCTTCTCTGGCGTAACTGTCCAGCAAAATATGTTTACACATGCTTTAGTATTTTAAAACATCCTGCTGTATATTCTTCTCTCCCTGGAGAAAAGAGAACACACAATAAATGTTACAACGTTATTAATGGTATCAATGAGCATTAGCAATTATATGTTTAATCACTGTGATCTGCAGGTCATTGGTAACTGCTATTCGTATGGTACTCATATGAGTGCTGGTGGCCCAATGATGTTGGCTTGCTTGTGAACAGAGTCAATTAAGAAGCAAGACTTTTCCCAAGGATATATAATACTTGTTGTATCATTTTATTCCAATTATTCTGAATCTCTGTGGAGTATTTAATTTCTGTTCCCTGAAAAGATATTTTGGAATTTTGTCAGTATTGCCTCAAGAGAAAATCGTGATTCTTCTTTCTTATGTCATCTTTACTTCTTGCCTTAACTCCAACAATATAATGGGCCCCATTTTTTCTGGTTTTCAGATACATTTAAAGTAATTCAGTGTCCTCTTTCAGCTACATGCTCCAAAAAACCTGTGTTAGCCATTTCATTTTTCTCAGAATATTATTTCTTCTCATATCTATGTATGTGTGTGTGTATATATATATATATATTTAATACATTAACTTCTCTATTTTGAATATATTAAAAGGGATCTGTGATTTTCCCAAATTAAATTTTGGATTTAGGTTTCTTGTTGTACTAATGTCTTCAGTATTACTTTTTAATGCAAGTTTCCACTCTATCCAAAATATTTTTAAGCTTACTCATGCAGCATCTGTGACCCAAGTCAGAATCTTAGAGACTAAGAATGTAAAGCAGTTGGGAGTTTCTTTATTATTATTACTATATCTGTTCAAGGTTTATAAGGCTGGAATCATCATCCTATGGAAATACCCTCCTTACATTTTAAAACCATTATGCCAGCCTTTTCAATAATTCTTCATTAATAAATAAAATAGAATGTAATTCTTAGCAGTTTAGAAGAATCTCTTCTGATGTTCACTATGAAATTAGATACTACAGAAGACAGAAAATTCTGGAGAGGCTTCAATAAATATTTAGGGTTTTGTTTGTTTGTTTGTTTGTTTGTTTTCCAACAGAAACAGAGTGGGGAGTCTCCCTTGCTTTCATCAGTCTTGAACATGTGAGCACCTGGTTCATGTGAATTTTAAGAATTGCTTATGGAATGATATAGAACCCAAACATTATTAAAACTCCCCGTGGTTCTGATAGTGATGTTATTCCAGGATTTTCGCCCTGTTATATAACAGGATTATATTGTGCTCTTTACCTCTTTACAGAAAAAGAATTTTCATCTAACTTCTTTGATTAGTATCTTCTCATTTTGGGGAACTGTTGCAAATAAAAGTGGAACAGAACACCTACATAAAAAAAACTTATAGAACTAATTATAGAAAGTAATTTACTATGCAATTTTTATATGAAATAATGCCAGTGATCTAGCACATAACTTTATACAGTAGATAAAAGCAAAATGAAAACTTTCTGCTGCCAACCTGTAGGTGTTCTTCAGCAATTATTATAAAGGTTGAAGGCACATATCTTCTATGTTTTCATTTGGGTCTACTCTTACAATAACATTGTGAGCAAAGAGTTAAAGCAAAGTATTTTTTTCATAGTCTCAATTTGTATATGCTAATATAAAGAACAGCCCATTAAAACTCTATGGAGATACATTCAGGATGGAAAGTTCTGTGTGATGCTAGATCATCAAGCAACAATAGAGTTATTACAAAGGAATTAGGCTGGAGCAAGATGGAAATGACTGCTGAGAGAGTAGGATTGTGATGGATATTTTTTTCAGTTTTGACAGTATGTTCATTTTTTAAATATAAGAATTCATATCAATTTAATTAATCTGAAAATACAGATCCTTGACAAGTCATTTCAGTAAGTTACACACCTGTTTGAGACATGTACTGAGCTAAATAGATCTTTGTCAACAAGTTACATGCCAGGGTGGGAAATTCATTAGTAATTTTTTAGTCTCTTTTCATTTAATTTTATTTCTATTCTTTGTAATGTTTTCATAGAAGAGAGAGAGATTTGAGAGTTTTGACATACTCTAGATAGCACTTTTGAACACTGATTGAGCAATGTTTAGAAAGTAATTCTCAACATGCAGCTTGTATTCTTTCCCTAGAATATCACGAATATCATATTTTTATAGTATTTGGTAATTGTGTTATAGTGAGAAAATATATTCATCTAATATGTCATGAAGAGGAAGAGGCCTACCATTGTTTTTACTCATTTTTATTTAATTAAAGAAAACTCAGAGTGAAGAACTGAAATACAGAATTATGGAAGTGCTGAATCTGAAAGATTCAAAAGTTTTCTGATCTAAGACCATTGCTTAAAGCAGGAAAAGCTAGAGTAGGGTGTTTGAGACCACCTCTGGTTGTGTTCTGAATATTTTCAAAGATGGACTCTTCAATCCTCATTGAGTAATCTGTTTCGATGCTTGCCTATCCTCATTATGAAAAGGAGCTGATGTTTAATTTCTGCTGCTTAAATGGCATTTCCTGTATTTCAGTGTGTGCCCTTTTATTCCAGCTAAGTACTCCCTAGTACAAGTGGATGCCTGGGGTTTCTTCTTCCCAAAGAAAGGCTTGGCATTTCCCTTTGCTCAACTTTAGATCTCTGTCAGAACAGTTGTCCAACCTCTTGACAACCCACTGAGTAGCAGCAAAACCATCTGGTGTATCAGTGCCTCCTCCTACTTTTGTGTCATTTGCAGACATGTTGTGGATGTGCTCTGTCCCATCATGTGCATAGTTAGGATGATAAACAGTACTGGCCCTAGAACTGATCCATAGAATAAAACACTCTTGCCTGGCTTCCAGATGAACATCATGCTGCTGATTATCATAGTGCCTAGAATCTACTATTTTCGTCAGTTTTCAGTCCCCCTTACAGTCCACATATTTAATCCTTTCTAGACAAACATAGACAAACTATGTTGACTGCTTCCAATTGCACTCTTGTCCATCATATGTTTGGAAAGTGTTCTGTGAAAATTCTCTTCATGAGCTTCACAGGGTATGGTTAACTGGGCTGTAGTTTTCTGAATTCTTCTGCTTGCCCTTATTTAAGGTAGCAATTACGTGCCCAATTCTTCTGAGATATTTTCTGATCACCATGATCTTTCAAAGATGATCGAGTGGCTTCACAATGACATCTCCTGGATTCCTTGTGAGTGCATCCTATCAGGTTCCCCATATTTGTGTGTGTCCACTTTGTTTGGATGTTCCTTAATCTGCTTATGCTAGCTGGAAGTAAAAGTTTATTGCTGCAGATTTTCTGACTAGTATCATGGACCTGCTATTCCTCTCAACAGGCTGAAGTCCGTGTCTTGCTCCAATTTATAGGACGCAGAGGAGGTTCTTTTAATATTTGTATATCCAGCGTGAGATTAAGAAACAATGGTTCAAATGTTGGTCTGACCAGTTTATTACAAATCTTAATTATGGAGTTGGGGAAGGGGAGGACAGACACTATTATGAATTAGGGTAATGGGGAAGGGTAGGAGGGCAATAGAAAAGATAGGAAAAAAGAAGCAAGGAGTCTTTATAGGAAGCAAGAGAGAGAGAACCACCACCATGGATCCAGCGTGGCTGGTAGTTCAGATCTTGATCTTCAGTAGTGGTGGGTCATCAGGCATTGTTGTTCTGTTGACAATGGCAGCAGTGACCATGGCAATAATGGCCCCTTTTCAATGCTTTCAAAGTGGTCGAGTCAGTTGTCTTTGGAGTGACAACTCAAATCCAAAGTGGTTGAGTCAGCTCTACTTGGAGTGGCAGTTTCTGGCTCTGGGATCTCAGCAGAAACTCCTTTGTTCCCACCTTCTGGGCCTTGCCAGCAGATAAGAGGGAGCAGGGATGCCCATCTGCATCCTGTTTTTCACAGGACATGATGGTATCATTCCCCAATTTTCCCATACTGAGCCAGAGCTATTTAGTCATAGGCCAGATTTTCCACCAGTAAACACTCCCGAGCACTCTCTTCTGGAGGCAAGCAGCTCTGGAGGAAGGTGCTTTCAAATGTCCACAAAGTTATGTCAATTGTCACATGGTAGCACCCATCACTTGCCTCCTCAACAGATCAATCGAGTCTTATCACAAGAAATACCTCAGGAAGCAAGCTTTGAGCCAAAAGACAAAGAAGGATTCTCACAGCCCACTGTCAGGTTTGTTACCGTGCTATTTGCCTTGTTTTCTCCTCTTGGGATCATGAAATCCACTGTCTCCTGCTCAAAGCAGTCAAGGTTACTGCCAGACTTCGCCTTCCCAGTACTTCCTTCCTATTTCTGAATATTCTGTCCAGAGGAACTCCTCCTGTCATTGAATCATCAATCACCAGTGTCAGAAATATTTCATCAATATGTTCCACAGTTCTCCAGGATTGTTAATGCTCTTCTGTGTTGTCTGTCCAGCCCATATCAGGGTGATTAAAGTCCTGCAAAAGACTTAGGACCTGCAAACATAAGGCTTTTTCTTATTTTCTATATGTGGCCTCATCAACTTATTTCTGATCAAACAGACTGTAGTAGATGTCCACCACAACATATCCCACATGGTTCTGCTCTCTAAATTTAACCTGTAGGCTCTGGACAATCCCATCGTTCAGCTCAAAGCAGATCCCGATGTATTGTCATTGATATCTCATGTAACAGGCAACTTTCCATCTTCCCCTTTCCATCCATCCTGTTTCTTCCTGTTTACCTATTGCAGCGCTCCAGTCATGGGAGGTTTTCCATCACATTTCTGCAACACCAATGATGATGTAGCCCCACAACTGCAGCACACTTCTAATTCCTACTGTTTGTTACAGGTCTGGGACAGTATTTCATGCTTGCATTGTGTACAAGCATTTTGGAGAGCTGTTACATCACGGTGACTTCCCAGAAAAAGTGTCATTACTTTCCCCAATATCCTATTCACTCCTGTCCTCCTGACATTGCAGGCATACACTTCATACAGGCTTCCTTTCCATTGTGTTTTGTTATCTTTGAGTTCTGTCTTGTCTTCCTAGCACTGCCAAGTCTGTTGCTGTTCAAGAATAATCAGTGAGTTTCTGCTTGTATCTGATGAAATTATCAGATATTCTTATTTTTGAAAACTGCTTAGTATTTATGTTGTGTCAACGGTTTATGGGCTGGTCCAGCCCAGTTCCGTGACCAGCAGGGCGGAGGGATCTGCGGATCCGTGCCTCTGGGAAAGGGGAAGCAGGGGACCCCAAAATACTTGAAAACAACAGCACTGATCTGAGGTGGAACAAATGATTTTACTAAATATAGTATTAGTAAAATACAATGAGAGAGAGAGAGAGAGTCTGTTTGAATTGTATAGACCTCACCACAATGCTGGGGTGAGAAGTGCAGTCCAGTTGAGTGACTGAAGTACAGACGGCGAAGTGCAGATGGCGAAGCGCAGGCAGCGAAGCGCAGACAGCGAAGAGCAGGCGAAGAAGGAGGATCAGGTGACCTTGCTTGGAGTTATATCCCCTTGCTGACCGCAAAGTCTCCTGGGGAAATGCAGCTCCTCTCCGACGGACGAACACTCGGCAGACACCAAACCCCACCCCCAATGCACCACATGATGTTATGGTGTGGAATACTGATGACCAAAAATCATAAAACCATGACATGTTGAATGTTCTTCATTGATTTACAGAAACAGAACAACTATTTCAGAAGATTTTAGAAGTTCAGCTCAAACATATAAAATTTTCTAATTTTCACAAGATTTGTTCTAGTAGTATTTTGTTTAAATCTGGTCACCTCTGATTAAAAAAAAAACAAAAGTCATAAAGAATCAGGTACATGTGAAAAATGGGTTAATCGGAAAAATTAAAAACCTCTCCTACTAAAGCAATCTAAAAAAAGTTTGTTTGTTTTTTTTAAATTTGCCGAATGAGTACTAGGATGTGGTATGATTACAATCTCTGAGTTTCATGGAAGAATAAAGACCAGGAGTGGGAAAGAAGCATGAAAACTGTCTGTCATAGTTGACACATGCAAAAGCAGTTAAAAATCAATCATGAGTAATTGGAAGCTGGAAGACTCTAGATTAGTTAAGAATCTGGAATTGTCTTCTTATAGGGGGTAATAATGGGGCCATGAACTGTTGAAATTCAGAATTTAGTAAGTATATAAAAAAAATTGTGAAAACTGCTTGAATTTCTGCTATTGTCCAGATAAAGACTGACTAGCTTCATCTGGATTTTGTGATGTTTTTCAGCTGAAAATGGCTAACACAAGAGACAGGATACCACAGCTATCACTGCATCTCCTTCAAAATGGTTCATTTGCCTCAGGCTTTAGGATTTAGCTGTAATGAAGATGAAAGATTGATGGCTGACTACTGACCTACTTTGAGGAAATGAAAGAGCAGGTGCTGCTGACTAGGAAAGCAAAGGGCTGTACAAAATGCAGAGAAATGAAAGCTTGGCAAAATAAAATCTCTTTTAGATCACAGCTACTTTTCCATAGCCCAACACAGACTAGTGCACACCTGGAAACCTGAAAACCTCTTTATATATTTCCGTGAATATATTTAAGCTATTTAAAATAATTATTTTCATTTTATATACGAAGGCTTGAGTTACTGCAAAGGCACTGATTCTATCAAACTGTCACAGCATGTTGTTGAAACTAATAGGGAAAGCTAGACAAGACAAATTACAAAATACATGGCTTAAAATGTGACAGACTTGTGTCAGTGCTTGCAACAAACTGTTCCTCAAGTTTTGTTTAACCTTTGATGAAAAAGGGACATGTTCCTCAAAACTCAGAATTAAGGCCTTTCAGACTGTGTGACAAAAGTGTTTAATGGTTTGTGACAGTCAGTTTTTCAACAGAGAACTGCCACCTTTTAACCAGTTTGTGTCAGGAGTTTTATCCACAAATCATGCAAAGGGGGTGAAGGAAACCATTTTTGGTTTCTCATAAGCAATCATGTTTGAAGAAAACTTGTAAGTACATTGGCAAATGAAACCAATGTTGAACACAAAATATTGCTTTGGCTTCTCACAATTATTAAATTCATAGAAAATGGCATCATTTTTAAGGTAATTGTTTTCATTATAGAACAGTTATTTTCCATGTTTTGGAGCAGGTAGAGAAAAGCCATACTGCCTGCCTTAAGATCTAATGGAAAATGGGCTGAGCTTCAAGTCAAGAGACTAAGTTGTAAGTGAACATTCTTCCCTTACATCTTGCATTTCTGCACTTACAACAGTCCTCAATGTTAACCATATGCAGTTTAAGTAGGCACCTTTGTATTCAGCTTTGTTGGAGATGAAAACCCTATTAAGTCAATTAAGACATCCAGTTCTCATTTATCTCGGAGAAGAGTCAAAGTTGTGTGCATTTTTTATTGGCAGTCTGCTTCTAACTTTTATTTCAGTAAATTATTGTAAAAGTTCAAGAACTTAATAAAACACAATTATGTAGATCTTTAGACTCTTACAGGCAGAGCTTAAAGTTTCTGATTGTGGGTGCAATTCATACATGAGAAATAGACATTTACTAGGCTGACTGGTTTGTAACTATTTCCAGGACCTTTCCTTTTTTAAGCCTGGGAATAAAAATCGATCTTAGACCTGACTCTCAGCCATGTTCTAAAATAGCTTAGTAACTCATTAGTCATTTTTGTACTATCTTTGTTTATTTTCCAGTTTTGAAAGAAGTGGCAGATAGAGGAAGTGGCCACTTATTATTTCAGTGTTATTCATATCCTGACAGTGAGTTAAAGGGATAAAGGAGAAAAACATGCATGTGTGAAAGTGTCGAGTGTAAGTGCTAATCTTTTTTTTGTGTTTGTTTTCTGTGTTTATTGAAGATGCAGTAGAATTGCAGGAAAACTCACCTGTAGATAGTAAGAGCTATTGTATACGTGTATCCTGTAGTGTACAAAATTAAATTTCTTTATTTCTTTCCTAAAAATAGGTTTGCTTACCAAGTTGTAAGATTATGGATATGGTTGTCTTAGGGTGTAGCAATCACACTAGAAAGCCTCCCTTTTCTCCGGCTTCTATGTCACTCAGCAGGTATCAGGTAGCTGCTCATAGAAAACAAACTTGTTTGATTAAGTACTCCTTCTCATGTCTCACACTTTATCTTTTCAACTTTTCTGAGTTAAAAGACTTCTTTATCATTCAGAACACAAGGAGCATGAAAAAAACCACGACCTTCTCTGTTGATCTTACTTAAGGAAAATCATGAGAAAACAGAGTGGAGGTAAGGGTGACCAAAGAAAAAAGGTAAACAGAGCAGAATACTGTTTGTTTGGTTCAGAGTTCCAGATGCCAGCAAAGAGAACAAAGCAAAAGTATGTGGTGCTGAAACTGACTGTGGTGGACATATCTAAAACACAACTCCAAAGAGAAAAAAAATAAAAAAGATAATTCACACAAAATCACACATTATGGCTGAGGATAGAAGGGGCCTTGGAAGACCATCTAGTCCAATTACCCCACTCAATCAAGGTGACCTATATCACCTTACACAGTATCATGTCCAGGTGGGTACTGATTATATCCAGAGAAGCAGACCCCAGCAGTATCTTTACTTAACCTGTGCCAGTGCTCTGTCGTCCACACAGTAAAGAAGTTTTTCCCTGTAATCAAGTGAAACTTCCTGTGTTTCAGTTTGTGCACATTGCTTCTGAAATGACTGAAAAGAGACAGGTTCCTTTCTCTTGACTCCCACCCATCAGATATTTCTAAGTATTGATAAGACCCCCTCTCACTCGTCTCTTCTCCACGCTGAACAGACCCAGGTTTCTCAGCCTTTCAGCTAACAGTGATGCTCCACACCTCTCACCTTCTTTGTAACCCTCCACTGGACTCACTCTAGTAGCTCCATGTCTCTGTTGTACTGGGGAGCCTAGAACTGTACACAGAACTCCAGATGTGATCTTAACAGGGCAAAATAGAAGGGGAGGAGAACCTCTCTTGACCTGCTAGCCACACTTTTTTTAATGCAGCCCAGGATACCATTAGCCTTCTTGGCCAGAAGGGCACATTGGTAGCACATAGAATTATACATGGACATCAAAGTGGTAATGGAATGAATTCTTTCTAAAAGGTTAATGAAGTCTAACTGTTAAAATTACAGTTTGGGGAATTTTTTTTGGAATTTAGAACTATTTTATCGCAATTGGCAAATATTAATTTAAAAAGTCTTGCCTTAAAAGATCTATTGCAAAAACTAAAGATGAACTATTGTCAGTATTCTCCTTGCCTATATCAGAAATCGATGAACTATTGTCAGTATTCTTTTTGCCTATATTGGAAATCTTCTTCACCTACATGAACTTGATACTAGTTAATTTTTATACAGTTTAGTTTGGTATTGTCAACTGAATTATTCATCGTAAACAATCTGTGGGATTTATGATAGGAGTGGTCTGTAGAACAAGATTCAATAGTGATTTAATTCTGCTTTTGCCCACGTTTTCAGTCACTACCTTCCCTTTTCTTTCTTTTCCATGTTTGCCTAAGTCTTTCAATGAATAGAACTGTAGCATTTTCTCTTTGATGTGTGCCTCCCTTTTGATTAGGAGATCATCAATTATTTAGATTGTTCCAAACCTTGCAGCCTAATACTTTGAACATAAGACTGTAAGTAGAGCATTTTGAAGATCACTGTTTAAAAATAGGTCATGTTTTTCAAGAGACCAGCCAATTCAGTGCTTGCAAATCTGGAAAAACCTCCTGATTAGCATTCAGTATTTGTTAACCTAATATAGAGCCGTTTGGATAACATTAGCCATATTATTTTCTCTATTTAGAAAAGTCACCTAGCCTATGCATATTATTTAATGCCAGTGGTATTAAAAGGAACTGTTAAAAGCCAAGAATGATGATATTTAAGTGGTTTTGTTGAAGGAAATGAAGGTATTCCCCTAACTTCTCATTAACATGCTTTTCATATAGTTTGTGAATCTTATGAAACTATCAGCGCTGTTTTGCTATGATAATTATTTGGTGCATGTTCTTTAGTATTATTAATAGTAATAATAATATTTTGCATTTCTGAAGCACTTTTCATCTGCCTTTTCAGACCTCAGTTCTCTTTGCAAACAGCTAATTAGACTTCAAAACACAGTAAGTGGTGTTATACCTACTTTTTCTTCAGGGCAGTCCTGGAGGGCAGACCATGCTGCCTCTCAGTAGGCAGTTTGGAATGCTTTAGAGGATGAGTAGGAACCCCCATGAATATGTGTTGTGAATTAATATGCCATGAGGAAGTCTTCTTATTTATTCCAACTAATTAGCTCTTGGCCTGATAAATGAAAAGGACAGAAATTTCAGACTGTTCCCTGCAACCATGTGCTTAAAAGTTTTTATCTTATTTTCTCCCATGGCAATGACAGTCATGACAACAACAGAACTTTTCACTGTGTCTTCATATGTCAGACAGAAGTTCAAACAAAACCACCTTAAGATATTTTTGCATTAAAATGTATTTTCCATACTAACATGTTTAAATGGTGAAAATCCTATTTCCTCCAGCCTTGCTTCTTTAGTTTTGTTTTTCAAATGAGGGTTGTCCAACTGCTTTCAATTATTACTGGCCTGAAGCTGTATCTCCTGATATCTTGCTGGTTGATGGTTCTCTGGGCATGGCAGTGTTTTAAGGACTGTTACATACAGGTATACTAGCAATTTTCACACCACATAAGTCCTAATCCAGAACTAGTTATCTCATCAAGCCGCACGTTTGCTTTAACATCTTCCTTTGAAATTCCTAAGATTCTGTCTCAGGGCTTGGGATTTCCTCTCTGCTACTAATTTTACCTTGGTTGCTATGGAGCCAAAGGCAGGGAAGCAGAAGAAATCAAGTAATGAAGCCTACAAGTAGTTTCTCAAGGGAATGAAGAAATGAATAAGGTAGATTGATAGTAAATGAAAAGTATGGCTCAATTCATTGAAGACACAAGAAATTCTAAACATAGGTTGGTGCAACTTGAGCTCATTTCCCCTCATCCTGCCAGCTTTCACCAGTGAGAAGAGACCAACCCCGCTCTTGCTGTAAGCACCTTTCAGATATTGGAAGAGAGCAATAATGTCTACGCTCAGGCTCCTTATCCCCAGACAAAACAGTCCCAGTTCCTTCAGTCACTCCTCGTAGAGCATGTTCTCCAAACCTTTGTTGCCCTTCTTTGGACCTGCTCAGTGTCCTTTCTATATCGTGGTGCCCCAAACTGAACATAGTACTCGAAGTGAGGCCTCACCAGTGCTGAGTACAAGGGGCAGGATTACTTCCCTAGTCCTGCTCACCACACCATTCCTGATACAAGCCAGGACCATACTGACCTGACCATACTGATCAAAATAAGAACATATTGAGGCTCAGGTGGCTGTCCTTTATGTTACTGAAATTCTGTGTCATTTTTTTGCTTATGTTTTAACAAAAAAGCATTTGTAGTTTGCAAATGTTTTTTTCCTGGGACTAAGAAGGAGTCTCATTGTAAAACTGAATATGTAGGTTGCTCTGAAAGTATTACCTCCTGTTTATTTCCTTGGAAAGTATAACAGATACAAGAGCACAATAATACTATTTGATAGAGTTACAAAACAGTATTTTTCAACATAGTCATCACCACTATGCTTTTTCACCTTTGATGAACTACACAATTGCACACCTTTGCTTCATATACACTTCTGTGTCAGATAGCATTTTGTCTACTGTAATCTGTCTCATGGCAACGGAATGTAACAAAATGTAAAAATGCAACGGAATAATGGTGGGAAGGTCAAACCTCTACTGCCATACCACCAACATCCACCTCAGACATTGTAGGACCACATAATAAAATAGGAGGTATTACTTTTGGAGGGCCTTCATACATCAGTGTGGCTACAGCAACCTTAAAAAAAAAGTTTATTGTGTATATTGTTTAGTATAAGAGAAAAAAAAACAAAAAGTAGGGTAAGACTTAATTACTGATAGAAATTTCTTTCCTTAACACCCAGAGCACAGAATGGCATTTTGTGGTTTGCATCTCATAAAGCAGATCCTCAGAACATATGCTGTAGGTTTTTAGTTTCTATCTTTTTTATTCCCAGTGATACTGTTAATTCAAGACCTGACTCTGCAAGCTATTCAGTACAGCAACTAGAATGCACTCAGTGGCTATACTGTAGCTTTTCTGAACACGTGGATTCCTGCAGTATTCCTTTTATACGAGACTGCATTAAGAAATTGAAGATGGCTCAGGGAAAGTGTTTTATTATGGATGTGGTTTATTTGTTTGTTTGTTTGTTTGTTTTTAATTACTTGCTTAATTACTTTAAGGAAAATAAATATTCACTTGAGATGGTCAAGAGGAAGGTAAAGGAGTGCTTTAGTTCTCCAAGGGTGAAGTACATTTACAGAAGGCAAAAATGTGAAGGTGGCATTGTTGTTAATTTGGTAACACCTGAAAAAACTCCAATGGAAGCTTTTTTACCAACAATTGTACTGTGTTACAAGGAAAAGTGTTGGAAAATTGGCAAGAAGTCCAAGGTATATTCTATTATTCTTTTTTCTAACTCATTTGTAATAAACAGAAAGTGTCAGTAACTACAGTTACTACAGTAATTCAGAAACTACTAAGAACCACAGTCACTGGAAATTACATGGATCATCAAATATAGATTATAGACTCCGTAAGCCAATCCTCTGCTGAATCACTACAGACCTATATAAAATTTGAATGTAAAGAGATCACTTTATAACACCAGTGAGAGTGGATTGACCCGAGATAATGTCTCTAGGGTCTTCAAACTACAGAACAGTGATAGTCCCTCATGTGACGAGTTGGAATTGATGATCCTTATGGGTCCCTTCCCACTCAGAATAGTCAATGATTCTATGACCTATTTTCTCATTTTTGGCTGGTACAGCTGAACAGCTGTAGATGCTCTGACTGATCTCCTTCCTCATTAGTTTTGCAGAATAAAGCTGTTCAACATGCTGGAATGACCACTTATTGGGCTATCCATAGGCTGCTGTATTTGCCTCTGGGGGATTCTGATGGGATTACTTGTTGAAAGAAAGAGCTGTGGGTAATAGAAATGAATAGAGAGTTTTATTTAGTCAAACTACAAATACAGCTTTGTTTTTTTTATTCCACTTAATTGGAATGTAACAAATGTTTATTATCAGGACTTCTTCACAAAATCCAGCAATACTGAAAACACAGAAATACACTTCTGTTTATTTTGACTTTTTAAAATTCTTAAAAGTGTTTGATGCATATTCAACTTTCTGCAAGAAAAAAATGCTTATTTTTCCATTTAATCAATTAATTTATAATTATGGCAATATCTGTGGGTGTGGAACGCTAAGACGACTGATATATAAAGTTTTGCTAACTTAATATAGTTACCACATATTTTCTAGCCGTAAGATATACTGGGTGTTTGGAGAGCATGCCTTCTGCTTAAAAATTTTTCAGATTACAGAAGTATCTCCTGAATTATTTCCTTTAATGCAGAGCAAATACAATGGCACTAAGTGCAGTAGCTCGGTCTTATCAAAGCTCTTCCCAGCAGTCCCTAGGCTGTGCTGTATAGCTCCCCCAATGCCAGTATAAATTGCTGGCCCCAGGAAAACATATTTTGAGGTGACTTGGAGAAAATCAATATTGCTTTGCGTATGCTATTAATATGCTACAGCTCTTGATTTTTCAGTGAGTGTTATTATAAGAAGTCTAGCCCGCTTGTGCTCTTCCCACGCTCTTTTTTGATTCACCAGTCCAGCTATAAATTATGCACTCTGGCAACTTCTAGATCAGATGTCTCCTAAGAAGCCTAGCATCTCTTTCCTCTGCTTTCCTCCTACACATCTTCTACCCAGGCTTGCTGCACAGATAGAAGTTAGTTTCTGAGCCCTATTTCACTTCATAATATCTATAGCATGCATTTGCATCTCAACGTGATTGTGCTTCTTTCAAGTTGCAGATATCTGACATTCATTTCACCAGAGTTGCTTTCCATTTCTTGCATCTCTCCCAAGTAAAACTTGTCCAAAGTGGACTTGTATTCCAAAAAACCCACAACCACCAGAGGAGTAGAGATACATTCACCTACATCTGTGCAGTCTTTCCTATTGAATCCATCTGAAACAGAGATAAACCAAGAAAAAACTCGGAGCCATTTTCTTGCCTATTTAGGCAGGATTATTTTCCTCTGGACTTGTCAGCCCAGCATTCCTGTTTATCTTGAAACAACCAGATCCTGCAAATTCTCTTCCATTCACTGCACACAATTGCAAGTCTAATAGAAAAATGAACTCAAATTATAACCCTGAGTCAAATCCTGTTGAAATTGGTGTGAAAGTATTACATAAATTATTGGGTTTGAATCAATTCAGATATGTACTGAAATTCTCTTCTTGCCTTCTCTTCATTCCTTGGTTTCCTCTTCTCTGTTTCTGTCTCTTTCAGTGTATATTTTGCATTTTCTCTTTTCATTTTTTCAGCTGTCTCTTTTCCAGATTACTGCCTACTTCTTTATCTATTTACTTTTAACCTGCTATATCTCTTTTGCCTTGCTATTACTTCTTCTTCAAGAACAACTGTTTGTCATTCTTTTCTCTGTTAAGGACATACCTATGATTAAGTAGGGTACTTCCTTTTCTGCTGCCTTAAGTCTGTATCTACAGAGACATTCAGAGATTTTGCCCAGCTGGTTGTTCCATAGTGTGATTCTACTGCAAATATTATTAGGGTCACTGCTACAGTCAGCTTCGTTCATCAGTCAGCATCCTTCTGTTTTGTTTTGTTTCAATTTGTTTTTCTGCAGTTTTGAAGTTGACCATATTGCTGTAAAACTAGCTGTTTCTCTGTGAAACATCTAAATCCATTGGAGTTCAGATCTCTACCAACATATGGAACTCATTTTTTCTTTTTCCCTTAGAGGCCTGCCTTTCATACATCTGTACGTGTAGTCAACAATTAGGCATATAGATGTGATCCTACTTCTGGAAAGACCATGTCCTTCTCATGAAACTTCAAAATCTTAGCAACAAAATAAATTTTTGTACATAGGGATACTGCTTGTTTGGATAAAATTCTAATAAGGCCCCTTTGCCATAGCTAAACTGTCAGAACATAAGTGTGTTATTCTGATGTTGAGGCAAAACTACTGTGCTCAGCAAACTGGTTCACTGAGATTCAACCACGAGTATTAACTTTCTCTAAGGCACTTTGTGTGGAAGGGTTTACTGCCATTAACAATCATCTGACCCGATCTTCACTTCCATTTAAACTTTTGTACAAGCTTAACACCTTCCAAAGATCTTTGATTCTTGTGTCAGTCTCCAGATACGTCTTCTTGTGCTGAAAAAAAAAAAAAAAAGTACAAAATTCTTCATCTCCTTCAAGCTGAGAACCCCAAAATAAATAGCAGAAAGAAACGTTTTATATGACAGCCTGTCTTCTACAGAAAACAGAGCTGTGAAGTGCATAGACAGATGGCTGCTGAAGGCAAAGCATATTCTCAATGTGCTATAAATCAGATTTTTTTAATAAATATTCTTGTCTGTGTTTTTAATTGATGTTATGTAAAGATTATTATTAACAGTGAATAATGAGAACAGTGAAAGGGTATCGATTTCATCCTCACTGCTGAATGGGAGAACATAATTCACTCAAGACTCTTCACTGCCTAGTATCTCTGAGAATAGAAGACTAATTTGTGATCCAAGAAGTGTTCTGGTTGTAGAGGTGGTGCCCAGGTTATAGTTAAACTGAAGAGAGAACCACATTTAACGGTTTTAGCTACATTTATTCCATTTACCTATCCACACTTTAATTGGAGTCCAAGCAGTATCCACTTAAGGAAAAATAATCCTAGGTCTGTTAATCCTTTCTTGCAACTTGGAATTTATGCTACTTGCTTTTGCCAGCTCATCCCAACAGCAGTGATATGTCTGAACCAATGATATTTTTAAGGTATGATATTTTACACCACTTATTCTTTTCCTCTTACTCAGGTGTCCCCCTGACCCCTGTATGTTTTCTATGTGTCAACCAACCTTAAGCACCAGCAATATCAGATCAGCACATTCACTCTCTTTAGTATGAAATTTTGTGAAACCACATAGATGACTGGAGAAATGTGTGGATAAATAAAACACACATTCTGGAAAGGCAAAATGATGGCTCTGTTTAACTATGAATACAAGTCTCCCCAACTTAGGATACAAATCATTTTATCCTACACAACACACTTAGAAAGTAGGACCCAGTGGGCTGATTTTGATTCTTAATTTTATGTCATTAATAGTTTTTTGGCAGTCTAATATGTTTTGAAAGAACTGTGTCTGTTTCTCCAGCTTGGGGGAACTGTCAGACCTGACAAACTGCTGAGCTCATTCCTGTTAGCCATGCAGGTCAGGTCATAGACGTAAAAAAAAAAAAAAAAAAAAAAAGCAAATGATGCATTTGGGAAAGCTTGACACTGAAGCTTCATCCTGGCAAAGAGTTGGCCTGAGCCAAGCCAGAGTATGATGCCAGGAAGAAATGGGTCAGTGAAAGCAGCTTAAAGAAGTGCTGGTAGTGAACGGAGTCAGTGACCAGAATTAGTCAGAGGAAAGATCAGAACTTCCCAACCCTGTGTAGTAGCCTAAGGGGAAAAGCCAGTGACAAAGACAGTGACAGTGACCTAGGAGTCTAACTTGATAGGGAAGTAGCCTATCACCTACTGTTGCAAATGTAATTGGACTTATTAACAGTCCTCTCATTTATTCTTCTGGTGTATTTGTTTAGTCCCTTCCACATGCAAATATATTGGTTGTAATTGTTAATTTTTAAGTGTTCTCCATATTTCAGTACTAGAGTTGTGAGTAATGCTGGGAGGAACATCAGAAGGTTTGCAGTATTCAAGCTGTTGTAGGAATACAAATCACATCTGTAATCTTTCACAAATGTAATGGTTCTATCCTTAAATAGAATTAAAATACTAATTTTCAACTGTACTGATCATCTGTATTGCAGGGGATGTTTTTTGGTACATAAGAAGTGCACAGAATTGTCTAAAGTAGAATCTGCCAAATATCTTCTCCATTTTGCCTGTAAGCTGAATTCCTTTCCTTAGCTTTTTATTTCTATTTCATTGTTAAGTTTCTGCAACATTATGAGAAGGACAGTGTCTTCTGTGTTGTCAGCACAGATGTGTATGCCTCATTGCACAAGAAGAAAAGCAGTCAGGAGCATGCAAGTAGGAATTAGGAAGATTAGAAATAAAGAAATGCAGCAATGGTTGTCTCTAGTAACTGGCAAAGGTGAATGAATGAGATCTACAATCCACAAAGTCTTATATTAAAAACAATAGTTTACAACTTCGAGTTTTTGATAGGCTTGCAAACTCCTGGAAAAGCATTTAGAAAACAAGACTGATATGCTATCCATCTGTGGAATACTCTTCACATGGCATATAGTCCTGTGTCAGTTTCCAAAGTGCTGTTGTAACTAAAATGATGGTCTTTTTTTTTTTTTTTTAATTATCCATTATTTTATGCATTAGCATTCACTATTCTTTTTCTTTCTTAGTTGTATATTCCTTTTATGCTATTTTATTTGCGTTGCAGCTTTTTAGGATAGGCTATGGTCTTCCGTATGTACTCCACACAGCTATTATGTTTGACTAATTCAGACTTCATGTGTAAGTTACTCTATAGTTTGTACTTTTTCTATTTACAACACTCAAAATTATCTTTCATTTATTGTTTCACTCATCTTGAGATAAAAGGACTTGGACTCATTCCTGAGACCTTCTTCAGGACTTACACTCCACTTAGAGATCCCGGCCTCTTATTTTGCAGACATCTAAATATCACTCGTGCTTAAAATTTTGCACCTGTGTACTCTGTCTATGTGGAAGTTCACCACCCGTATTTTGTCTCAGGACTTTGTCCACGTTTATCCCTTTAGGTGTTCAGTCAATTACAATACTCTAATACAAACATGTATTAATATCTTTATTAGTATCTACTTAATATCTTTATTGACAATTTGGATGAGGGGATTGAGTACACCCTCAGTAAATTTGCAGACGACAGCAAGCTGGGGGAAGTGTTTATCTGCCAGAGGGTAGGGAGGCCCTACAAAAGAATCTGAATATGCTGGATTGATGGGCTGAGGACAATAGGGTGAGCTTCAACAAAATGAAATGCAAGGTTCTGGAGGAGCAACTCCATGCATCACTACAGTCTTGAGGAAGAGTGCCTGAAAAGCTGCACGGAGGAAAAAGTACTGTAGGTGTTAGTTGTCAGTCAGCTGAACATAAGCTAGCAGTGTGCCCAGATGGCCATAAAGGCCAGCGGCATCCTGGCTTGTATAAGAAACAGTGAGACCAGCAGAAGCAGGGAGGTGTCCATCCCTCTGTACTCAGCACTGGTGAGGCCACATCTCAAGAGCTGTGTTCAGTTTTTGACCCTTCACTACACATTGAGGATCTACACATGAAAGACACTGAGGCCCTGAAGTGCGTCCTGAAAAGGATAATGAAACTACAAAGTATCTGACGCACAAGTCTTATGGGGCGTGGCTGAGGGAACTAGGATTGTTCAATCTGGACAAGAGGAGGCTCAAGAGAGACCTTATCACTCTCTACAACTGCCTGAAGGGAGGTGGTGGCAAGCTGGAGTTGGCCTCTTCTCCCACGTAGCAGCAATAGGATGAGAGAGAATGGACTTAAATTGCACCAAGGGAGGTTTAGGTTGGACATTAAGAAAAAATTCTTCTCAGAAAGAGTGGTGATGCATTAGAACAGACTACCCAGGGACATGGTGGAATCATCATCCCTACAGGTTTTTGAGAAACATGTGGATGTAGCACTGAGAGAGATGGTCTAGAGCAGTCACAGGTACGGGTTGATAGTTGGACTAGATGGTTTTAGTGGACTTTCCAACTTTAGTGATTCTTTGATTCTCTGATTCTAAGAGTAGAACCTACTGAAAACACAACAGTGACAGATCTTTTGTTTAAAAAAGCACAGAAACTGGTTTTGGTTCATGTGTCCTATCTGAGATGTTCCCGATCAGTCTACCTTTTCTGTGCTACCTCCTTTTTTTTGTTTTTGTAACTGAGCATGTCCAGGTGGTTTCTGCTAGCAAGTATGGCGGGTTTTGGGGGTGGCACTAGAAGTGTTCTGGTGGTTCAAATTTTCTTCTAGAACACAAGAGATCAGACTTTGAAACTGTACTTAAGTAGAGGAAGGAACACCTTCAGCTCCCTGTGTCTTCATTGAGAGGTGTATTACTTCAGTGCTGATTACTGCAATTGCACAGTCTGTGTCTCTGTACAAAAATGTTGCAGTAAACTCTCCACATTCAAAATAGGCTCCACTTTTTTGTACAGCTAATCTTCTGGAAGCCCCAAACTGGAAGCTGGGGTATAAGACACACCTCTCTCATTAAGTTTTTACTTGGAGTGGTGGTTGTGGCTCAGTGCTCACTGTGCTGCTGCTTTGAATTTCATTCCAAAGAGCACTGGAGAGAGGTTAGACAGCTGTGGTTTGCACTCCAGAAGCAGAAGCCAACCAGTTCAAAGCTGGGCAGCGTGTTGCTGGTTCTCACATTGTGCCTGCATCTTTTTTGCATAATTCACATTTACAATTTTCATCTGAGACACATACAAACTGAACAGTGGAAGACTTCACTTGAGTCATCTCTTTCATCTATTTTATGTGACAGGATTGTTCTCCACACTGAATGCCTTCATTCTTCCTGTTTCAGTGTGTAGTGACTTAAGGCAGCCTCATAGAGTTGTAGGTTCAGGATACGGTAACAGACATCAGACCAACAGTTTTAGGGATAATAGTAAAGATACAATAACAATTGGAAACCAGCACTACAATTATCTGGCTCAAAATGTCAGAAAAAAACATCAATTTGCTAATAAGGGACTAAACTTCAGCTATCCAGAGCACATTTATTTATCATAAAACTACTCTGATAATATTTATTCTAAATTAAGTTATATGGTCCTATCAATCTTATGGTCATTTCCTTTTGTATTATTCTACTCCTGTTTCGTCAGCTGCTCTGGTTGCTGATGATCTATTATTTTGGAAAGCAGTGTTGTCCCCATTACAACAGAATAGAAGGATGAAGGTTTTGTTATATTTCACCAAAATTTTTTATGCACTTAGTTCACTCTCTCCACAGTTTCTCTCAATATTATGATTTTCTGCCCTGCAGTCTTTTATTGGAATCAATAGTACAGACGCCCTGAGGATAGTTTCACCTTTTTATCACCTTGTATTTCATGCTCCTAATCACCTCTGCAAGTGCCTTAAGTCTGCTTTCTCTGTATGTTTGTTGGTAGAACAACACCTAAAAATTTTGTATTGTCTTATATACATTATAGAATCATACAGTCACAGAATCATAGAATGGTTTGGGTTGGAAGGGACTTTAAGATCACCTAGTTCCAACCCCCTGCTATAGCCAGGGACACCTTCCTCTAGACCAGATTGCTCAAAGCCCCATCCAGCCTGGTGTTCAATGATTCCAGAGAGGGGGCATCCACAACCTAATTGGACAGCCTGTTCCAGTGTCACACCATCCTCACAGTAAAGAATTTCTTCTTAATATCTAGTCTAAATCTATCCTCTTCCATTTTAAAGCCAGCTGTCTTCCTGATTCCCTTAGATCCTTTGAAGTCTCAGGGTTTTGTCATTTGAGAATCCTCCTTTAGTACATTTGTAGATTTTTCTTCCTCTTTCAGCCCCAAGACTATTTGTGGAATTGCACACAATTCTGTGGTTTCCATCTGGGGCTTCACTTTTCTGCAGAAGTTTTGTCAATTTGAAAATGTAGTGTCTGGGTTCTGAATGAAGATACAAGGATTTACTGAGAAACTTAGTGAAGCTCTTCTTTCTGTGCATGGTACTCCACTAACAGCACAGTAACAAAATTAAAACACACTTCTGAACCATTTCAGCTCTATTTTACCTCAAGAAGGTAAATAAAGGAGATTAAGTACCAACAGCCACTTTTTCCTAGGAGTGAGAAGCTACCAGTATTAATGGTTTCTTGTCTAAGGGAGTGCTAGCTGAAGAAAAGGTCTGATAGATGAGTTTTTTGCATCTGATCTACAGATCATAAATAGACTACACATGCAACAACATTTTTTCTTCTAAATTCAGCAACTGAAGCTTTAAAATGGAATGGCAGTAGATATTCTATAAAAGAAAGAGTTGTCAGTTTTAAGGTAAGGAAGATAAACCTCAGATATTGTGAGTATTAACTGTTCCCCATGAAAACAATTGCAGCCTTTTTTGTTATATTTTCAACTAAATTATTTTTCTAAGACTAACACTTTCATTTTATTTTCCCGAGATTTAAGATTTGGAATTCAAAATACTGAAAAAGAGATTTTACAATCCTAACATTATTTATAAATATTCTGTTCATATGGGAAGTACACATCACATCTGTGGGGTTTTTTTTAGAATGCTAATGAAAAATGCAAATAATTACAATTATAATTCCAGATATGCTAAGGATAAAAATTTATTCTCAGTGCTGACTCTTGATTCTTAAAAAGACCTAAGAGTAAAGCAGCAAAATGTGAACCAAACTCAGCCACTTAAATGTGCAAGCTAGGAAAATATTATTTCATGTAACAGCTAAAGATGTTCCCATACCAGAAGCAGATCAAATAAGACTTTAAAGGACATTGACACTAAATTCTGATAATGTTTATGTACCAATGGTAAGATGTCTTTGCAAGCAACGATCAATGACAATAACAGTAATTTCTTCCAATGGAAATTGGCAAGGCTGCACCTCACAGTGCAGTGAACAGTGCTTCACACAGACCCTGCTGGGCTCACCACTTGCCATCCAGTTAATTTGCTGCCTTCTCTATGGATCACATCCCTTCTCATCAACTAAAATACTGGACTTGCAGGCAGTCTTAAGTAGGGGCAGCCACATGGGCAGTAGTAACATGTAACCAGCCACTTTGAGTTGTACCATCAGAGTTTTCAAGTAGTGATATTAATGGATAGGGTAAGAATATGCAAAATTAAATTGCTAAACAGTTAAGCGGATGCTTTCACATAACATGCACAGGTTTCATAGCTTTCATGTAGATTACTGTACAGATGACTGAATATATTTTCTAGCAGCTTCACAGAAGATAAATAATAATAATAATTAAAAAAAAAAAACAGCAAAAAATGTGAGACAATGTGAGACCTGCTGCCAGAGCTACTGCCACAATCACTGCAATATATCATTAGCAACCTAAGTTGTGTGCATTGTAGGTTTCTCTCCTATTGCTCCTATTGAACCCTGTTGTTTCAGTAACTCTTTTTTTAAATGCTGAAATGTAATTTAACATCCAGACATTACTCGTCACCAAAATGTTTTATGAATGCCATCTACTGAGTTCTGACGAAGCCTACAGAGGAAGATGATTTGTAGTTTCCAGAAGAGTATATTCATAGGCAGAGAGGTTTAATTATTTGTCTCAGACCTTAAAAAATTAACATCCTTAGCATGGGGTGGGTTATTATGCTGTGAAATGCATAACCCTATCAGTTGCATGCTACAACTTTTGCTCTTCTGTCAAAGATTTTTGGGCAGATCCTTACTGATGCCCACCTAAAAATGTCCCTAACTGGTTAAGGAGAGTAAGGCTTTGGTATTTACCTGATATGCAAAATACCCAGAATCATCTGGATACTGTGCTTTGCCCTGGGTTATCAACCTGCAAAAATGAAGGTCTAAAATATAACTGGTGACATAGCCTTAGCTACAGCAGAACTCAAAGGCATTTCTGTTACAGCACAAAGCGGGGATATGTTTTTTTTTTATTTTTTTCCTTTGCAGCATTGTGGAATACTTGGACTGTCATTTCTTTGATGTGTTAATGCACCTTAAGAAGGACATTAAATATTTCAAGTAATTGGTATGAACATGAAATCTCTCATTAGTGTCTGCTAGACGGCTGCAAAGTGCAGATAAGAAAATGCATGTGGTAGTACAAGAAAATATTCAAACTTTCTTGAAGGAAGCTTCTGCTAGAAATGCTTCTTGCTTTTCCAGTCTGTGTTGATGCACCCTCTGTCTACTGCAAAAATTCTGGTTAAGTGGAAAATTAAAGCCCTGTGTATGTTAATCTGCTTGCCACAGAGGCTTTTTCTTTCAGTGACATGACATCCAGGATCTTGCTGCAGACCAAAACTGTCATCCGAACTACTTGCAAGATAATATTTGAATGATTTCTTGTTTAAAACACTTTTGATGTCACATGTTTGATTCTGAAATGTGTTTTCAGTAACATCCACTGAAGTCCATTCTGAAACTGATTTGACTGTCTAAAATGAAACGACAACAGTAATTAGCATTCCATTTCATGGTTAATTAAAATTGATTTACTGAGAAAGCACAAACTTCATATCATATAACTAGTTAATTAGTCTTCTCAAAGCTGGTTGTGTCAGGTCTATTGCTTTCATAAGTTTTTGGGTTTTTTTTTATAGTTGTATGGATTTAAAGATATCATCGGGAATGCTTCCAATAAAGTAGAAATTTTACTTTCCTACACATACTTCTGGCAATTTCTGAGTAAGCCTGGATATATAAATTCAACCTTCTTGAGACTGAGCAAGTTTTCATTAGGTATTAGGGAAGAACCTAATACCTAAGAACCTAAGAAAGGAAAGGAATATCATAATAGGCTGATTTTATGTCTTCAATGTTGTTACAGAGCTGAGGAAAAGGACAGTCAAGTTTATAATGCCACTGTAACCACACTGAACCACAGAATCACAGAACTGTGGGAAAATCTAGTTTAGATTATTGACAGGAGCAGCTGTCCATATTATCCTCAGTGGTGACCTGCATTATGTATTACATATTTTTAAAAAACATGTACATTTCTCTGAATATTCTTTCATATGGGTATAGTACTGATGAGATGGTACTTCTTGGTAGTTTTGGTGAATGAAGCTTTATATATCTACAGATTTGGAGTTAAGGCAAATTCCTTGCCCACAGTGATGTGCAAGCAGACTACAGAAAGGAGAAGGAACATCTTCTATAGGTAACAAGCATTTGAATCACAGTGATTAGTGCAGCTTTGGTTTTCCAATAAGTGTGCAGACCGTGCTGCTGGATAGAGAAGCTGAATCTGCTAGCCAACAAGTTGACCTTTTGAGTATTTTAAGCAAGAACATCTCTTACACCATATTGAAATGGGCTGCTTTACATTAGATAATGTACTATTGATAAAGTTGTGTTGCCAACAAGGCCAAAATAGAAAATGATACTTTATTATTATGTATAAATAAAACGTAATTTTAAAAAACTATGAGAGAAAACATAAGCTAATCAAAACCTAAAAAAGTGCTACAGCTAAAATACTCCTTAGATCAATGTTATTGCATTTATGTGTTCAATGTCTAGGATCATAACCCTTTGTTTCACTTGTAGATCTCTCTGATCTTCAGAACAAACATTTTTCTTATGTACAACAAGAACTATAGCTCAATTCTGAGTAACATGTGCAGTCATAAAAAATATTAAGCTTGTTTTGTCTTCCTCAATCCAGCAACAGGCAAGCAGCAAAAATACCTGTTATCCATGAGTGCTAACTATCCATTTGTCTCAGATAGTCGTTGATACATAAAATAATTACGTTTAACTGAGAATATTTTTTTCCTCTTGCATTAATTTGAAATTTTTGTCTCCTTTTCAGAACTGATGAAGAGTTGATAAACCCATAGGTTTTTTTTCTGGAAAATCAATCTAACAAAACATATCACCTTCTCCTATAAAACCTGTTTTTATAATGTAATTAAATACCACAACTAGTACACTAATGTTACATATCCTTAAGAAAACTTGTTCTGCAGTGCAGTATTGCAAGGGAAGATATCAGTAGTTGTTTCATTAAAAACCTGTGGGTTTTAGTTCTTCCTAAAATATCCTTAAATAACCTCATGAGTAAAATGCGTGGCGCATACTTACTCCTGAACAATAACACTAAGAGGCCTTGACTGGTGCTAAGGAGTTTGAATGTTCAGAAATATTAGCATAAATAAATGGAAGATCTGGGACTGCACAGCTCAGTGAATATTCCCCTAAGCTATAAATAGCTTTTGGAAAAGGTATCAAATACAATTTTCAAACATCTAGATGCACAGAATTCATAATACCCAACAGACCTAATACTATAATGCATGTTAATTATTAAAATCATTTAGTGTAAAACATTATTTCATAATGCCTAATATATAATACTTTCAATATCTACTGATTTTGCAGACTATTTCCTTGCTAATGGAAGTTCACAGTAATATATTTAATCCAATATGTCTCCTTGATCTTAGATTAAGTCAGGAATGAGACCTTCTACCATTACATCCTTGCACTATAATTCATTACTGCTGCAAGCTTGCACTGTGATTCAGTTATATACCCCCCTAAAGGACTCTTCATCCCAAACAACCAGTGTGAGAAAACTGAAGTAGTACTCCAGATATTATTTGATGTCTTAACTTTTGCTTCTTCATTTTTCAAACTGCGTAGTACTAATTTAAGTAAAGGCAGTGGCCTTAGGTTTGGGGGCGGTGAGTTTTGGTATTCATTAGGAATTAACTCTGAGAACACTGTTATAGCCTTCGATTTGCATGCCTGTCAGCCAAAAACATTCACTGTGGTGAATATTCAGTCTCAAAGAATTATTTACTTAGGGCAAAAAGTAAGGAAGTTAGAATGCTCTGTTGCGTTCAAACCACAAAAGACATTATGATCCAATTTTGTATTACTATGAATTAGTATCCTTCTTCTTCTTACCCCAGAATGTACATTCTTTTGTAATTTCTAAACCCCGTCTTCTTCATGTTTTCAATTATGCTGACAATTATTTTCTATTTTTCATTTATCCTGATACAAACTGTAAATTTTTCACATTGTGAACTTCAGTAAATTTCAGGTCTATAGAAGACTATATCTTGTTTCTAATTATGGTTCCAAAACAAGTAAGTGTTAAATATGCTGGCATAATGTGAGTAAGTTTGCCGTCTCTCAATCTTCCTCCTGCTGTAAAGGAGTGGCATGTAGCTGCAGAAGACTTTCTTAGCTCTCCAGATCCCACAGACCAAAGTGCTGACCATGTAGACTTCATTCAGTGGGTTGAATGAAGGGTGAAACACCTGGGAAGTCTCAGTGTCGAGATGCAGCTGGTACTTCTTACAGACTAGTTTCCACAATGGTGGAGCACTGAAATTGCTTTCAAGAGCACCTCAATCGGCTTCTGCTGCATTTTGGGAGCTTCCCTGGGCAATTGACTGCCACCAGACATCCACACGTTTTCCCTACTGGGCTCTCCAGCTCTCTGACAGAAGTGACAGAATGACATTCGAGCTGCCACAATGTGCCACCAAAGTCACTAAGCTGAAAGAAAGTCAGCAGTGATTTTCAGTTAAGATACGAGTGTGGAATTGCAGCAAGTATATCATCCATTCTGCCAGGTCTGCTACAGTGGCAATAACCTGTGCCAGAGGTAAGCAGCTGGGCTTGGTAACCTCTTAAATCATCTCTGCATGAATTTCCAGGGACCACAGAGAGAATGTAAATCCCTCAGTGACTGCACTGGGAATTTCAATGTCTAGCTTAGATACTTTGATACTTAGGTACTGTGAATCACTCTGTCTTTGAACTTACTGAAAACAAAAACTCAAACCACACATAATGGACTTCTAATGCAGATAATTGGAATCAGCCCTTCATGTCATGTACATGTTGGTATTATCTTTATTCAGTTCATTTGTTTTTCATGTATTTTGCCCATCACTTCATGGCTCTGCAGTAGCTTCTTCTGTAGAAACTTGTATTTTTAAATGAAATATATTAACTTATTCTCCCATAGCTGCTATTTTATTTACAGTCAAAGATAATTCCTTTTCAGAATCTATGCCAATGAAATCATGCCAGCAAGTCTGGTCTCTCAGGTCTCTTTTTATTCTGCTTAATTTATCATTTCAACCCATTTGCCAGGCTTAGATGTGAGATTTATTGGCCTAGAATTGCCAAGATCAAGCTCTAGAGTTTTTAAAAATACAGGCTTAACTGTGGTTGTGCTTAAATGGGACTAAATTTTTAAGATTCATTTGTAAATATGTTTCTTTCCAAAACAGTCTTTTTTCTCCACCAGACGACAGTATTTAAGGGATGCAGAGGAAATGTAGCATTAATAAAACTATTTAATAGCTAAGGAAATTGGACATTTATATCTCTCAGACTCTTTTTACCTATACAGTGAATTTCCTGCAGTGACTATTACTTGAATGAAAACTGTGATCTGCCTTTTTAAAAGGTGTTTCCCACCGAGTTCCAAGGATTACAGAGCATGAATGCTGAGCACCCAGAATCTCTATAGGAATGCACCATTTTTATCTCTGTGCTGTTTACTCTCTCACCTCCTGCCATTAGGTTTTTACAGTTGCTGAAAGTTCTACCATACCTGAAAGTTCAGCTGGGGAGGAGTGTGTTGTTCTCAATGAATCAGGTGTAGGTTTCAATTGCTGCATATACAGTTTATTTCATTCTGAAGATCTGTTGAACTCAATAGAAATGGTAACAACAGAGTCCAAGGGAAATTTCATTATAAATGGAAAAATTGCTGTTAGAAATCAGTACAAATCACTTCAGATTCCAAAGTATCATAAATAAAGGCCTTTACAGTCAATCTTACAATTCCATTATAACTGTAAGGGATCCATGACTAGCTATTTAAGTGCTGTCACTGTTGAAAAAAGAATTTGAAAAATACCTCATTCGCATTGACTAATAAAATTTCATTGCAGAATTGTAGTACAAGATTTGGCCCATCCAAGTTCACTCAGCAGTTCAGAACTGAAGATACCTGCCAGTCTTAATTAAAGAATTCTACCACAGTAACAAACAAAGTTAAAGCAAATTAATGAGGCAGTGTTTTTATTCAGGTTTGATATTGTTTCACTCATCTTGTGTACAAGCTGTATACTGGCTATATGATCCCAGCAAATTTTAAATATATTCTCATCCCTAACCTCAAGCAAAGTGTGGGGGAGGTGGTAGGCTTCTATGGGAAGGCCCTGGTAGCCATGGCACAGACTCATGGAATATATAATGTTTTAAATAATTACACCTAGCTGATTAAATTAAAGACTAAGGATAATTCAGCATTCACTTGCATCTGTTGTTTTTTGTACAGTCATGTACATATGTCTGATGAATTTAGCCAGAAATGACACATTACTTTTGTAACTTCAGTCTTCTCTCATTAGCTAGCCCCTGATATTTCAGCATAGCTCATGCTGGGATGCCTTAAACATTCATACTATAGTTTACTTTTATGATGCCATTGTTTAACAACTTCACCACAGAGAAATAAAACTGAATCTTTCAATATGGATGGCAAATATTTCATGCGTGCAGTCCACAAATGCTGCAAAATAACGGCAATAGCATTTTTATATATACTTAATAATAACAAAAAATATTTTGTTTATTTCTCTTAAATGTGTAATAAAAGCTTGATCTATGTCACGGCTTGCAATAAGGCAAAATATCAGTGAGTCTTAGGACTACTTACCTCAATCTATTCTGATTAAAGAATGTGAAAGAAATAAATTGTGATGGAGGGCTATCTTCTACTAGCCAATTTAGTGTCATCCCTCTATTTGTGGAGCAATATACCTGGTAGTGTAATTGTAATTTACTTGGATAAATATCAGTCATATATTTCTCTTGACCAGTTAGCCTATTTAAAGCAAACAGGAAATAGATATTTATTGTTTGCCAGCCCTTTTTTCTGTCTCATTTCACTGCATGTGTTCTGGAACCCAGTTTTCTAAGCAAGCTGACTGCGTTCATTCCATTTGCCATTCTGCCATCTGTGAAGTAATTAAGTTTTGATTTATCGAAAAAAAAAAAATCAAGAAGAATTACAGTAATTTTATTTTTTCCTAGTGCCCTGAAAGATAAGCGGTAATACTGTCTCTCTTTAAGCCAGAAGTACGCATGAACATCTAAATCTGGAATTTACTCACAATTTCCTTTACAGCGTCCATTTGGATTTTATTGTGGCTGAAATTCAACTCTTGTTACTACGGTGACTGCTGCAATGATCTGTATTTCTGTACCTGGGTTGAATGTAGACTTGAACTTCAATGTTGAGAGTAGATTAGTTTCCCTGCCATCTCTTGGTCCAAGCTTTTCAGAATTGTTTAGTTTACAATGTTTAATATACTTTGGGGTAGGAGAGAAGGACGCTACCAGTTTTTGGCTCTAAGTTATATCCAGAAGATTTATATTACTGTCTACTTAAACAAGATGCTGCTAATCATCTGTACAGCGTATTAGTTTTCAGTTAATAAAAAACACCATACAGTGTTAATCACAAGCTACACCCTACTGTGCTTAAGATATATTGGCAAAATATTATGTACCTACTGTGTCTGTACCATTTCATAGTCTGATGAACTAGCCTGAAGCACACAGGCTCATACAATGGAGACACCATACACTGACACTTGTCCAGTTTGGTACGCTAATTGCCTTTCTCCACTGCTACTTTGTTCCAATTGAGTTGACACGGGCTGAATTAATAAGTGTGATAGAAATGCTCCCTACCTGCAGAGGCTTTCACATCCTCAGCCTGAGGTGTTACCCCTTCCAAAGTAGATGTGGCTGAACCATGTTGGAAGTTTACGAGTCAGAAGATAGAAAACATGGCAGTCACTGTGAAGCTATTTTCTGCAGCAGTTTAGCAATTGCTTCAGGTGTGGTTAAGCCATCTTTTGGAATAGGCTCAAGCACCTTACACTAGTCTTCACTGTGAGTCAACAATATCAAAACCTTCATTTCAGCAACAGTACTCTAGTAAGATTACTGCCTTTCCTTTAGAGCTGCTAATGGTGTAGAAAATGCTTCCTGGGAATGTAATTTCATGGCCTTTTTCTTACCATGTTTTTCTGTGGAATTTTCTCAAGAAAAGCTCTTTCAAATAGCTCTGTCTAATCCAGCTGCTGATGGTATTTCTTTTGTCTAGTGAGTGACTGAAAAAATGCTGTGGATGATAAGTGAGGAGCTATAGTCTCAGCAGTCTTACCTGAAAGAGGGTTATAGTAGCAAAGGATCCATAAAACAGTTCTAGAGAACTGCATGCCATCCTACCAGCTGAAAAAAGTGAGAGCTGAATAGAGATAGGGGAGGTCTAAGTCAGAGAACAGATGTACTGAGCCAGGGTCAGGTAATTTAAAACTGTCTCTCACAGGTCTGGAAGAAGAGTGGCAGAACCATTCTCTGCCTATCTGCATATTGGAAAAGAAAAACACTTTTCTCAATTAACCATTAAAGCACAGAAGTATCCCGGTTCTGTAGCCCTAGTAGTGAATATGTCAAAAAAGTAAACATACTAAATTTCTAATGGATTCTTCTAAATGCTCTAAAATTTTTTTAGCTAGATTCAGCATTTCTTTCTGAGGGGTCAGGAAGGACTTTCAATAGAAAATAATTAGTGCACAATCTTCAAATCGATTTCAAACTTTAAATGGCAGTTAAACTATATATTGCCTAAAACATATCAAACTTTTTTTTCTCCTTGAACTGATTTAGCTCTCATTAATAAAATGCAGACTTGCTTATGTGTGTTACCTTACATTATTCAGTTTGTAGTTCTTGAAAATTAGAAATATCTGAATATAGGTGGTGATGCTGAGGCCCGTGAATGGTGCCTTGAAACTGCTGGAGCCAACAAGCTAGCATAGTATTAGCTGTTTTAAGCTTTTGTCTCAGTTTTCCCGCTTCTGTCATAGAAGTTATTTATTTGTTCATACTTCACACTACACAAGCCAAAGTAAGTTTTTTTCCAGGGATTTAGTTAGCATTGGCATAATGATTTCAGAAGGCAAAGAGCTCATTTCTGTAACATCTGGTATAGTACAGTCCAATCCTCCCAATTTGTATAAATCCTTCTACTGTTTAAGTCCTCTGTAGTATTTTAATGCCTGAAACATTTATTGCAATTAGCAAACTCTAGTAATGCACTGCCTGGTTCTTTCTTTATATGAACAAGAGTACTGCTTTTATTGAGCCTGAAGATTATAACCTTTTGAGCCATTCACTGCTGAATAGTATGAAAGTGGCGGAGTTTTGTTCCACTGAGCTAAACCTACTGCCACACTGATTTATCAGCCATACTTTGGGCACTCAGCAATGGGATAGTTTTTTTGGTAGATACTGTTGGGAGTTACTGCTGAGAAGTTCCACTGAAGAAAAATCCCTTAGGTATTGTCAACCTTGATGAATGATGAAATGATCTGAAGCTTGTAAGTTTTGTGGTTTTGTTTGACAGATAGCATGTTAAATTTAATCATCTCAAAATGTACCTATCAGTGTTTTACTAATCTATCAACTAGATTTGCAGACATTTCCCTGACTTTCATTCCAAGATTGTCTTTTTAGGAACAGCTTTTCTATCTTTAGAAACAGGTTTTGTTTTTTAGAATAACTTACATAATAATAGGTTTAATTGCATTGGATTATTCCAAGTGTTTCCTGGATGTACAGCAGAGCTAGCTAGCTACATGCAGAACTGCTCAGAAAAGAAAGAAAATGTGTTTTCTACCTTACGGTTTGTTTTCGTCTTCAATATTTTGTCAGTTATTAGCTGGCCTAGTTAAAGATTAAAATATGGTTAAAATCCTGTATATTCTACCTGCTGAAATTGCTGGTACAAGCTTGAATGTCTGAGTGCTAGATATTCACATCAGTCTCATTTATTCAATCACTTATCCAGTGAACTTATTGAGTATTTGGTATTAAATACCAGAATTTTGTGCTATACATAGATATCTATACAGAGTTGTGTCCACTTAAATCTTACCATCATAAGTCCCAGGCTGTTTTATCTTTAACCATCAGTATAGTGCCAAATATTGACCTGGATATCCCTCTCTTTGTTCATTGTGGTAGATAAACTGTGACACACACACCAAAAAAAAAAAAAAACAAAAAACAACCTCTCACATTGCTGTAACTTAAAGAGATTTATAAATATCTTTATACATCCATTTACATCCATTTATTTATTTTTATTGCCTTAATATTCAGCCAGAGTTTTCTTCACTACTGCAAACAAGAAGTTTATGCTAAATTTTGAACAGTTAAAAAGCAAATGCACAAAACTAAACCAAGCTTCCAGACTATATGAGACAATGTTCTTTAAGGTCAACAACCATAAAACACTTAACCCAGTCAGAGAAAGATTCAGGGACAGTTCACAAGCTCAAAAGAATTGCATGACTTACTTGAGAATGGAACAAAATTCCTTTGAACAATCCTGTGTCATACCATGGCCATAAGAGTTGCATTGCACCTGTTTACTTATTATACATTGGCTACAGTTTGGCCTTTTGCAGTGGTACATTTTGTTCTAGCCAGAGTTTTATATTTGCTTCATAGATACTGATCCATCTTGAACCAGATGGCTTATCTATTTCAGGAAGGGACAAATTCAATACTTTCTTCATTTCTATTAACTTCACTATCTGAAGTTGTGGTAAACTTGGTGAATTTCGTTTTAATCTCTTGAAACCAGTTTTCTCAGTAGCAATCATTGACTGTGAAAGTCAAATTTCCTCCAGAGTCCAAATGTGGTGACTTTAAAAGTTACAGTATAAGGTTAATTCCTTTACTCATGTAGTAGCAAGGACCCAGAGACCAGAGCTCTTGCTTCTCTCATCAGAGACTCAGTGGACAACTGTCAGTGACTATTCAACACACTGTGCTGAGAGAATGACGCCTGCATTTCTGTAAGCTGCAGAATAAATATCCTCTTCAGTACGTTCTTTCACATTATTCCTTTCAGCCCTTGAATGAAATACCATCTGGTTCTGATGATTTACTGTAATTGCGTCTCTAATTGCTCTAACTTCCTCCTTAGAGAGTTCAATCACTGTGAAAGACATATTCTGATTTACCACTAAATTTGCCTTCAGTATAGGAATTCGGTTATCAGGATTCCACTCTTTCTACATCTCACTTTATCCACAATGTGTAGAAAAATAATGGCTGCCATGATGAAGCCTTTTTTTCTGGCCTACAAGGATCCTGTTTTGAGTAAATACAGATGTTTTTTGTGGAAAATACCTTACACGTTCATGGAAAATGCACAGCCCAGACAAGCAGAGAAAGAAAATAGATTTAGCATTCTAAACTATTGTGTTTATAGTCTGTTTTGTTTCTCCCATCTCTCTGACTCAGGATTGGCATTATCCACATTACTTTTTATATGAAATACTTTCCTGTATTTAATATCTCTGTCCCTGATAACATTTTATTATCAAATCACTCAAAGTCATATTAACTTGCCCCACATTTTTAAGAAATCTTCTTGAAGTACTGAAAATGATGGGGGAGGGATTACATACACATGTATTTCCAGCTTTGTGCATGCAGTACGTGTTTCTGACCCTGTAGTTGTGGTGTAATGCATCATTAGTCATAGATGTTGAACATTTCAGTTAACGAAACTGAAAGTTTAAAGCTCTTTGTGCTCTCTATAGAGAAATATCTATTCTCTATAGACTTCAAGCCCATAGGTTACTTTTGTTCCATTTTTATATGCAAACCAATAATGAGTGCTGTAGTACAAAAGCATCCTGCAAACTAAGTAAAAAACAAGACATCCCTTCGTGAGAAAAAACAGTATGTTTAGTGTCATGGTTTTATGATTTTTGGTCATCAGTATTCCACACCATAACATCATGTGGTGCATTGGGGGTGGGGTTTGATGTCTGCCGAGTGTTCGTCCGTCGGAGAGGAGCTGCATTTCCCCAGGAGACTTTGCGGTCAGCAAGGGGATATAACTCCAAGCAAGGTCACCTGATCCTTCTTCTTCGCCTGCTCTTCGCTGTCTGCGCTTCGCTATCTGCGCTCCGCCGCCTGCGCTTCGCTATCTGCGCTTCGCCACCTGTGTTTCGCCATCTGCACTTCGCCGTCTGTACTTCAGTCACTCAACTGGACTGCACTTCTCACCCCAGCATTGTGGTGAGGTCTATACAATTCAAACAGACTCTCTCTCTCTCTCTCTCTCATTGTATTTTACTAATACTATATTTAGTAAAATCATTTGTTCCACCTCAGATCAGTGCTGTTGTTTTCAAGTATTTTGGGGTCCCCTGCTTCCCCTTTCCCAGAGGCACGGATCCGCAGATCCCTCCGCCCTGCTGGTCACGGAACTGGGCTGGACCAGCCCATAAACCGTTGACAGTTTAGCTAGGTTAATAAGAGTCTTACCCCTTGCTTTCCACATTTTGAAGTCGCATTTCTCATTCTCACATCATTTGAAATGATTTACAAATAAGTTTTTAAACCACTGCCTCTTAAAGAAGAAGCGTATCTTACTTGGATCTCAGAGCTACAGAAGAACTTTCTTTTGCTAGCTGTTACTGAACATCCTAGAGAAAATGGGAGGATATAACAAACAGCTGTCCAGTTAATCCAGTTCAGGCTGGTGTTTTCAGCCTTGCTCACACTTATTAGGGTCTCAGGATTTGTCATTGTAGTTGTTTTGTAGCTCTTGATTTCAGTTCAGTTCTTGGTGCCATAGGAGCAGCTTCCACAAGTTTTTAGGTTAATATCATTAATGTGGTCAGCATAAATCCTTGTATCAAAGTGTATTTATAATAATTATCCACATGACTTCACTTGAAAGATTTCACCTGAGGCTACTTCAGAGCTGGCTGCCAGTCTAAAGCACCATATGGACACTGGTAGTATCACTTCTCTAGCATTCCCTTCATACAGGAATGGTGAACATAAATACACAGTCTCAGTGTCATGTTTCCTTGCCTTCAAATACATGATCTTAACAGATGCCTCAACACATGCAAGTAGAAGGCATATGGGCCCTCAGTAGTCCACTCTTCCTGTAAATGTATTGAAACTCAGATAATTCAGTTTGTCTGCAACTATTTCTTTTTCTCTAAAGAAAGCACCGCACTTAACGTTCTGATGGCTGCACAGTGCTTGTTAGGTGGGTCATACTCACTGTGTAGAGGAGTAGTTTTCAATTTTATCCATTCAACGTGAATAACTTGTACAGTAGAGCAATTACCAAGTGTAAATAACCACCCACCAGTGTATTTAAATGGTCAACAGTCCCCATGCTGCCTGGTAATGTGAAAGGTTAACCCAGTCAGTAAAAGAAAGAGCATGAGTAATGAGTTGAAAACATACCATTTCGTGCCATTAGAAGCCATGTCGCCAGCCTTCTGTGAGCTGCCCTCTGACATTCTTATGAACAAAAATTATACTTATTATTTGAGTTGAAATTTATTTACCTTTAAAAAATGATGGTTATTCAAAATGTTTTGTCCAGTTGGACTCTCTTATCTGTTTTTCTACCTATACCATCACCTCACTGTGCTTATAGAGTGACTTAAAGTGAGACAGAGATTGTTAGAAACTTTATCTTGAAGATGAGAGATTTGAAGTCCTTAGGTGTACTCATTCAACCAGAGTTCTGTATGAGGAGTGCAAAGAGAAAAATAATTCAGAAAACTGTTGTTATAGTAAATTAAGTGAAAAAAAAAAGAATGTACCATCCACTTTGACTGATGGGAGGAGGGGTTACATAGGTAGGTCGCTGCAAAAGTAATGCTTTCTATTTATTTCCATGGTAACTACAACAGATACAAAAGGTACAAAAGGACACAAAAAGTGCAATAACTCTGTTTAACAGAGAAAATTCTCAGCTACAAAACGCTATTTTTCAACATAGTCACATCTATTAGCTAATTCACCTGGATGAGATTATTGAGATGTTCTTCATTTCATGAAATGACAAGTGTTGTCTCACCCTTTAAGCTATACCACTGCTACAAAGATATTTATATTGTAGTCATTATTGTAATCAGAATATTGTTGATACTATTATAATCATTATAATAGATTAGCTATTGTATTAGTTAAGAAATCCTTCCCAGACAGGATGAATATATTTCTGTGATTTATGAAGCTCTTATTTTTTCTGGATTTAAATTTTAAATACACAGGAAAATTATTCTCAAATCTAAAATCATTGTGATCTTTATGGGAAATTAACACCTATTAGTGAAGTAAATATATATATATATTTTTTTATTTTTATTTTTTTCAACACAGTGACTGTTCACTATTTGTTCTCATTTTTTAAAAATATTAATTACAATAAATTCAGGCTGTACTCATGTGATAAATGACAAATCAGAAAATACTATTTCTCTGTCTTCATAAGCATCTTGGTACTTATCCATATATGTGTGTTCAAAAAGGTAATAGCATTTATCTGGATTATTTTTTTTCAGCAAATGTGGGCATGGAATATTTTACACTGAATATTTTACACTGAATGGCTCAACATTGTGACAGATTAAAACCTATGAAATTTATAAATAATTCACACTTAATAAAGAGAAGAATACATGCTGGCAGAAATCTAAGAGTTATGAGCCCCCTCTCTTAAGATACAGAGACAAAACGTGATTTGTCTTCAGGCAAGAATAATTGAAATGTCATCCAAGATCCATGTACCTTGACCTCTTTTACTAAGTACCATACCAATTGTATGACAGGTGCATTTGAAATATTAAATTTTGATGCAACTGGGAAGTACAAGTAGAGCGAGATGCACACATCAGCAGAAATAAGAGATGTGGCTAATCTACCAGGAGCAAAAACTGTTCCACTTGCTTCAGATGAAGCACCTGACCAGACAGCATATCACTGAAATGGTGATGGCTACAAACAGCTTCTCTGATGGAGTGATGAATTCTGTCAGCTTTTCTACAAGCAAATGGAACAGACACACTGGACTTGGATTTGAGGAGTAAAGTGGATTTAATCCAGAAGTAACTGGCAGCATGAGAGATTGGAGGGGTCAGAGGGGAGAAGCAGAAAGTGCTTTCTTAGAAAAGTAATTTTTTATTCAACATAACTAAACAAATCTAGATGAGCCTTCCCGAGAGTCGGGGTAGATAAAATATTCAAAGAGGCTATTTTAATCTGGTCTCTGTCTATTCTGTATAAATCTGTTTTTAATCTGTGTTCCCTTCCCCAATATAAATAATATAGGAGAAAGATTGTATAGCTGAGATGAAAATACAGGACCATAATTCCTTAATGGTCTCAACTCCAGACTAAAAATTGAATGCCAAAATTCTGAAACCACTTTTTAAAACTGTTGCTCATCCTCCATCTAATATCTTCTGTGCAGAAATGGAGAGGAGGAGTTCCTTGCTGTGTAGAGAAAAACATTTTTCTGGCTTTTGAGGCAAAAAGGGATTTTATCTGGAACCTCACAATGATATATTGTGATATACTCATCGCATAGCTAAAGGCAGGAATTCAACCATACTCCTATTTAAAAGAAAAATATATACAGTAATATGCATTCAGTTAGCTAGAGCAGCTCTGCAAAAATGGAGACCATGTTGATTCTGAGCTGAGAAGTATATTGCCAGTTGACATGATGAGAGTTTGTTGCACACTAGCAGTATTGAACTATTGTACATCACCTGAGGTCAGTCATTAGTGGAACTGAATTTTACAAGGAATTTGAAAACTAACAAGAATGAATTCTAAGGTACATTTGTTAAAAGACAAAGGTTGGGGAAAATGTACCCCTCTTTGATAAGAGAGAAGGAATAACTGACAACAACAGACATGGAGAAGGCTGAGGTATTCAACACATTCTTTGTCTCAGTCTTCACTGGCAGTCAGGCTTCTCACATCTCTCACATCCCTGAACCTCTAGGTGAGAGTCAGGGAAGCAGAATCCACCTCCACTATAACAGAAGAGTCTGAGACTGTCTCATGAGACTGGATGTGTACAAGTCTGTGGGACTGGATGACATGCATCCCAGTGTCCTGAAGGAACTGGCTGATGTGGTTGCCAAGGCACCCTCCATCGTATTTGAAAAACAGTGGTTGTCAGGCGAAGTCCCTGTTGACTGGAAAAAAAAATGGAAATGTCACTTTTTAAGGTAGAGAGAAAGGAAGACCAAGGGAACTACAGGCTAGTGAACCTCACATGTGTGCCTGGAAAGATCATGTAACAGATACTTATGGAAGCTATGTTAAGGCTCACATGAGAGAAAGAGGCGTTCTCAGACAACCAGCATGGCTTCTCCAAGGGCTGATCACGCCTGACCAATGTAGTGGCCTGCTGTGATGGAGCAACAGCATCAGGTAGACAAAGGAAAAGTGTCTGAGGTAGTCCAGCTGGACTTCTGCAATGCCTTCCATATGGTCCCACACCTCATCCTTATCTCTAAATTGGAAATATCTGGATTTGAACTTATATGGCTAATAAGGAACCAGTTGGATGGTCACAGCCAGAGGGGTGTGGTCAATGGCTTGATGTCCGGATGGAGGCTGGCCATGAGTAGTGTCCTCCAGGAGTCCATCTTGGGACCAGAGCTCTTCAACGTATTTATCAACAGCTTGGACAGTGAAATTAAGCGTACCCTCAGCAAGTTTGCTTATGACACTAAACTGAGTTGATACCACAGAAGTAAGGGAAGCCATCCAAAGCCCACATGAACCTAATGAGGTTCAAAAAGGCCAAGTGCAAGGTATTGCAGAGTCAAGGCAATCCCAGATATGTGTAGAGACTGGGAGAAAAACTCAATGAGAGTGGCCCTGCAGAGAAGGACTTGGGGAGTTCTGGTGGATGAAAAGGTGCACACAAGTCAGCAATGGGCTCTTGAGCCTGTAAGGGCAAAAGTATTCTGGGCTGCATCAAAAGAGGGTTGGTCAGCAGGGATCAGGAGGTGATTGTCCCCCTCTACTCTGCCCTTGTGAGGCCCTATTTAGCGTTCTGTATCCAGACCCCAGTACAGGAAGGATGCAAAGCTGTTGGAGTGGATCCAGAGGAGGGCCATTAAGATTCTCAGAGAGCTGGAACACCTTTCCTATAAAAAAAGATTGAGGGAGCTGGGATTGTTTAGCCTGGAGAAGAGAAGGTGATCCTCCTGTATAAACCATAATGCATAAAGGGGGCTTAAAACAGGAGGGGAAATGACTTTTTATAGAGTCTGCTAGTGATAGAACAAAAGAGAATGGTTTTAAACTATATGAGGGGAGATTTAGATTAGCTGATAGGAAGAAATTTTTTACTTAGTGGGTTGTGATGCACTGGAACTGGTTGCTCAGAGAAGTTGTGAATGTCCCATCCCTGGAGGCATACAGGACCAAGTTGGATGGGGCAGCCTGATCTGATGGGTGGCAAGCCTATACAGGGCAGAAGGGGCATCTGCTTTGCAACCCAAATACCTCACCAGTGTTCCAGCAGTATGTATGTGCAGACATCCCCTAGAGTATGCAAAGATCCTTTCAGGCATTTCCTAGTGGCGTTTCGAAGGTGTGAGCAGCAGCAATGATTTTGCTATGTGATGGGATAAAGTAATAGGAAACTGAAGGTGAGTCTGTCCCTCCACCATAGCATCCTCTAGGGACAGAAAAAAAACAGTTTCTTTCTTCTGATGTTTTCATTAATTAGTAGTACACAAACCAAGCAGTTCTAATGTTTTTGAGTCCAAATGTCTTGTTTACTTGCGCATAAATATTAGAATTCATAGTTACAAATTGAGTTAAATTAGGGCAGAGTAAGTATTCTGTTAGGACCTGTGGCTCTGTGTGAGATTTTTGGGCCTACAGAATAATATTACTGGTTGCAGTCCTGCAAAATAATATTACTGATACAAAATAATATTACTGATTGTAGTCTGTTTTGCACTTCTTAGCTGATTTGCAATATGAAAATAAAAAAAAAAGACTATAATGTCAACAGACTAATTAAAAACTGAAATTAAAGAACAAATTCAAGCACCTTAACTGGATCTTGAGCAGAATTATGTAATTAAATCCCAAATTGTTGAAGACTCCTGTGCAGCTGTCATCTAAGACAGTAGTATTTGTTGTTCATTTGTTGCTTTAAAATCTTCCAGAACAGTAACACGCATGATGAATTGCCTCAATCTTGACAGAATGGTCTAAATTCTTATCTTGTTTTGCCCTGGTACTTAATAAGGAAGTGTTCTTCCTCTTATTAACTTGACCAGCTTAGCCCAGACATCAGCAGGTTTACTCACTCTGGTAAACTTAGACTTATAAAAAAAGTCTTTGTGACAGCTGCCCCTTTCTTGTAAAACAAAACCTATTATATAACACAAGATGATGGTGAAATGGGACACCAGCTTCAATTCCCTCCTCAGCATTCAAACTCCTCATTCAAAGATCAATGCCCTAATCACCAGGCATTGACTCTTTGTTGTAAGAACATTTCTCTGTCTCCTGGAAAATTATGTCACTTTGCATTATTGGATTGGAGACACAAGCTGTCTTAATGGATGATTGATCACTGATCTCAAGGTTATTTTTTTCATTTTATTCAATCAATTAGGTTCCTCTCTCACCCTGGTCAGTGCTCGAAGATACCAATTTTTATGTGAAAATGGAGGACCATTTCTTTCTTTAGCTTGATTTTAAAGAAAAATTCAGGAGGTGTGTTTGAGAAGTGGTTTTCAGGGGTGAACATATAAACAGAAAAACTGTAATCTATATGATGTGCCTGAGAGGTAACATTTGAAAATCTTACTGTCCTGTTGCCAAATTCTAGGCAGCTTCCCCTTCATTATACTAATTCCTTTGGTTTCCATTTGAGGATGTGAGGATTTCTATCAACAACTACATAACTAATTTAGCCACCAAACCTGTGAAGTTAGATGTCCCATATCAGCCTTGACTTTTGGGATCATCATTTATTTGATCCATCCTTGGGAGTGCATTGCGGTTATTCAAATTAACTTTATGAAATGCAGGGGTTTTTTTATTCCTTCTTATCTATCTAATAAATTGCAGTCTTAAAAAAGAGTGAGAGTCTGCCCTAGAGAGTTAAATTTATCACAACATTAATCTGACCATGTTTTTACTCTACTTAAAGTTTAATTTGATTCTTTCTCTCTAATAAATCTCGTTTTAATTATGACAGCCCAAAATGAATTATAGGGACTGTTACTGGATTGTTGGATATTTCAGAGATATAGAAGCTGACTCCTGCCCTCAAGTGAAGTGGAGACAGCATAAGGGCATAAATATTGATGGATATGAGGCTACATATTCTAACATGAAATGGAACTATGAAGCTCCTACCAATAGGTCATGTGTAGTAGACTTTGTATTGGTCATGAAAAAAGCTTGTAATTTCTGTAAGGAATAGGTAAGGCATGCTGTCAGTTTCATTTAGAATTTATTTGCAATGGCCATCCATGCAACTATCACCTGACAATATAGCATAGCTGAAATAGTATGTACAAATTCATGTACAGATGTGAAAGTACTGCATTACAGTTATGTCAGTGAATTTCAGCATTCACCTATAACAATCTGGCCATTGCAGTCAAGCACTTTTCCTTGTCTTAGAATAAGGCTCTCAATGATCCCAAACTATACAAACAGCAGTCAGTTATGCTTACTAATTTGCATTAGCTTAAAATTGAGTTGTTCAGATATACTTGAAGGCAGAAAGTCCATAAAGGCCCCATTCCTGCAGAATGTGATGTGCATATAAATAACTCATTCTACAAAGATTCTCATTGACAGGATTAATTTTATGGCCAGATGTACAGTTTTGGAAATTTGACAGGAGGAAAGTTTTTTGAACATGAGTCGCATGGCATTTCACAGCTACAAAAACAAGTATTCAGTAAAAGTTTCTGTATTTGAATTTCAGAAATCAAAATCAAAAAAAAAACATCGTATTTCTTCTTCGTGAAATATGAGTATATACCCTTTGAGTTTACCAATAGATATTGCCAGATACAAACCAATACATTCCTGTAAAGGTACATGCTTTCATGCTCTAAATGTACATTTTCATTTAAAAGTCTATTTAGCATAAGGGATCACTAACCCTTAAAGTGTTTGTTACACTCTATGAACTATATAGATGAGAAAAAAAAGATTTCTATTCCAGCATTGCGCAGCCATGTATTGTGGTATAACCAGTTACTGAAGTGGTGATAAGGTCAGAGTTAGCATCTCTGTTAGTATAACAACTTAGTGTTAACTTTTCCCTAAAGGAATAGGCTCACAGGACTGGAATTTTAGATAAAGAGTACACTGACTGTATGAAGCAGTTGCAAATGGTAGAATATTCAGTAGAACTGTAAAAAGATAAAAAGCAGCAGCAACTGATTGTGTTTTAAGTTGATGCCATCCAGTGGTTCAGTAGAGCATCCAGGGACAGGCTCTGAGTAGTGCTTGTTTACAGATTAAGCTACAGAATTGCTCCTTATTAATATTAGCATTCTAACTGAATTTGATTAATTTAATGACAATCAGTTTACTTCTGTTCTAACCTACTGTTATGCAATACTCTTCATGTATGCTTTGACTTATATACATATTTTTGTGCACAGGCGTATATTGTCCCACATGTGTTTTGTGTCTGTGTGCAGACAATAGAGCTGCTATATGGTACAGTTTCCATGTGAAAAGGCACTCCTCAGAGAGCTGCTGAAGAAAAAGCAGAATGATTTTGCTGAGGTGAATCAGGTTGAAAATAATCACTCCAGAAGTGAAGAAATTGTTTTGTTTCAGAGCTCTATGCACCAGTAAACTCCCCATCTTATCAGATGCCTGTAAAGGGAAGACACACTAAAGTAACGGAATGCAGGTTAAGATACCTACCACACCATTAAAATCCTTCTGCAGATTACAATATTTCAATGTATTTATGTGACCTCTACTTATAAAATATGGGAATATCAAAGGACTTTATATAACATGAGTTTCAGATTGATGCATTGCATTGCCCAGATGCAGGAAAAAAAAACCATCCTTTAGATGTTAAATTTATAGTAATCAGTAAGCAGAACTGATATTCTGATTAGCTTCAAGTTAGCAAATCAGCGCAAAGTAATAAAAATTGAACTCAAGCTCTGGCAAGCAGTCTACATGTCAGAGTTTTGTAATGTACAATTGTAATATCCTCCAAAATATTATTCTCTTTTAACAACTTGAATTCTTCAGTATAATGCTAATGAGACTGTTGATTTAGAACAGGAATACAAGCTTCATTATATCCTCACTGTAACAAAACACACCTGAAGGAAGGTACTAGTTGCATGGAAATACATTGTTAATCATCAGATGAATAACAAAGCATGGTACAAATAGCAAGATACTTAGGGGAAAGTGAGAAGACTGGATTATATCCTGAGTTTGTGCTGACTTGCAATGAGTATCATACCTGCAAGCAAGTCTGAAATAAGAAGATAAGCCACCATCTGAGTTTTCTTACCCAAAGAGCTCTTATTCATAAGGAGCCTTAAAGGGAGCATCTGACACCTGTGCTCCTAATTCAGGTGTTTCAATTGCTTCAGTTAGGTGGCATTTCTTCATCACTAATGTTTATTCATAAGAGCCGTGGTGTTATCCTGGGGAGATCAGAGCCATTCAAAAACACTGATGTTACCCACTGCCTTATATTGTCCCAGCTTTCACTTCACCTGAAAGTAATAGTACAGGAATGTAAGGTTTTCTTCTACAAACATTCAAATTTTCATCTCTTTCAAAAATTTTAATGGGCCAAGCTTCCTACTTCTAATCCTTTAAACCCCCATCTTTCTTCTCTCCATTGGACAATCATTGTCTTCCTTTCTGAAAAAGAGGTAAAGCACTCGAGTGCTCTAGTTATAAAAAAGCCTTTTGAATACTTAATTATTGCAGCTTTTCTGTCAACTTGTGTACCAACCAGCGCACAGTTAATTTAAGGAGAGCCTTCTCCCAACTTGTTCACAGCATTTCACATACAGGCCTAAGGTTTGAGTGTGTGTTAACAGGGAAGTGCCTTTTCTCATTTAGCAGTTATTACATTTTTCTCCCTAATCTCAGCCACGAGCATTTAAATTTTACTTTGATCAACTGTCTTGTCTTCATATCACTTGTCTGAGATCTGAAGCCAAAGAAACATGACTGAGGAAAGGCTTGTGAGCTGACATTAATGTGACTTAACTTGTTTGAATACATTTTGATTGAATTTGGCACTTTGTTATCTGGAAATGTAGATAGATCATTTTCATTGGGGAAAGTAGCCTGGCAGAAAAGGAACAGGTAGTACTCATCAACAGCCAGCTGAACATGAGACAGCAATGTACCGAGGAGTCCAAGGGCATCCTGGTCTGTGTCAGAAGCAAAGTAACCAGCAGGACTAGGGAAGTGACTGTCATCTTGTACAACACTGTGACACCACTTCTTAAGTGCTGTGTTCAGTTTTAGGCTCGTTTCAAGAAGGATATTGTGTTGTTTGAGCCTATGCAAAGAAGAGCAGTGAAGTTGGTGAAGGGACTAGGAAACAAGAGTTATGAGGAGTGACTGAGGGAACAGGAGTTGTTTAGTCTAGAGGAGTCTGAGGGGAGACTTCATTGCTCTGTTCCTGAAAGGAGGTTGTGGTGAGGAGTGTCAATCTCTCTTTTCAGGTTACAAATAGATGGGATGAGAGGAAATGATTTTTGGTTACACCAAGGGAGCTGTGTATGAGATTTCAGGAGGAATTTCTTCAGAGAGGGTGATCAAGCATTGGAATGGGCTATCCAGGGAAGTGGAGGAGTCTCCATCACTGGAGTTATATAAGAGCTCTGCAGAAGTGGCATGAAGATACTCATTTTAGTGATGGGACCTTAATAGCTCAGGTTGATGATCTGGAAGGTCTTTTTCAACCCTGTGATTTTATGATGAAGTTGTAGGACTGTGTACCACAAGAAACTTCTTGCCTTCCCTAATCCTTCCAGAGTAGCAATGGGAGTCAAGGAACACCGTTCTGAATAATGGTTAACACCAAACATTTTACATTCAAAGCATTCAGATTTCTTGTGGTGATGTTAAATGTTTTGTTACTGAAAATTTGGTTTTTTATTGTTGTTAGGTTTGTTGCTTTGTTGCTTTATTAGTTGTTTTTCATTGTTTGCTTTTTTTCGTTTTTTTTGAGAATGACACTTGTAAACAATATTGTCCTGAGGCTGAAGCACTTTCTAGTTTATTATCTCTCAAAAGTCTTTGCTGTGTTGTATTGTGAATGAGCTAATTAAAACTGCTGACTTTTAGAAGTTATAGATTCTTCTCTCTACTTTTATTTAGTCAGGCTGAACATGAGAAACGTTTCGAGGTAACAACTGATCTATGATTGGTATTGCTGCAGCGAGATCCCACTGGATTTCTTGCTCAGTCATGTCAGGCTGCATTGTCCAAACAGTGAGATGGTTTAAATTCCTAAATACTCACAATATGAGAAGACAATTGGCAAATGAAGGCTAAAACATACAATCAGTGTTTTTGTTTTGCTAATCGTTGTTGGATGTTTGCAGATAAGTCCTTAGCAAACTACTTTTGTTTTGCTAATTCTGTTTAAGGATTATGAAGACAGATCTTCCTGAGGAAGACTTTGAAGGAGGATAAGAAAAGGAATTTGTGGTTTAATTCAGAGAAAATCAAAATGTCTCTTTACAGTCCTCATTACTTTATCTTACAGAGCAAAGAAACAAGACAGGCTTGGAGTGCAATTGTAATAGCAGAAGGAACAAAAAAACAAAAATCCAAACACGAGAGCAGGGATGGGGAACACAAGTTTTTGACATCCTATGAAAAATTTGTTATTTTTTAGCTGAACTACGTGTTATTTACGTTACAAATTGCTGACTTTGAACTCAGGCATTCAGGAGTGCTTTGACTATGATAGAAATAATCCGTATTTTGTAAAACACTTTTAATCACAAAATATAAGTTGCAGAACAGTCACCCTGCCTTCAATAGCCAAAAAGTTACTGAAATGAATTTGCTAAATAATATTTGTAAGCACACAGCTAATAACAAAGTGATATGAAACAGCCAACATCAGTTTGTCAGTATCAAATCAAATCTGGTTTCCTTTTTGACTGCAGCTGGCCTAGTGGAAGCAAAAGAAGCAGTGAATGTGTTATAGTTGGTCTTTAATAAGGCTTTTGATGTGGTATTAGCATACATTCTCATAAGCAACTTAGGGAAATGTTCTAGATGAAATTGCATCTGGTGGGTGCACCCACTTGTTGCAGTATAAGAAAAATTAGTTATGGGTAGTTAATTGACAAAATGGGAAAATCTTTAATATAATATGCTTTGCAGACTTTTCCTGTGTTTTGTTCTAGTTTCATTAATGAGCACAAAATAGACTTCAAAAAGTTATAATTTTTCTTTTCCCACAAAAGAGAAGGTAATTAAATTCAGAAGTCATGGTCATTAGAATAAGTGGTTTGAAATCAATGAAATAACATTCAATAAACATGAAAGAAGCATTACAATTATAAAGAAAGAATAAAATGTTTAAACAGAAAATTTGTAATAAATATGATAATATGTACAAAAAAATGCAGCAGATTGTGGTGGATCACAAGCTGGAAAAAAAAAAAAGAATTGCAATACTTGTACGTGAAAGATGGCAGGTAGGAGGTGTCTTATTTTACACGTGACATTTTAACTAGAGCAGTATGTCTCCTTGAATTCAGGAAAAGCAAAACAAGCTGCTTAGAGACAGGGTGAAAGTAAGAAGGGGTGTAAGGCTTAGAAAGTGTCTTGTAAGGGACATTTGAGGATTAGCTAATTTGCTGCAATGTCTTTGTTCTACACTGAACAAATGAGAAAGATCATCATAAAAAGAACAATGAAATATTAAAAGATTATTGTAATGATAAGAAATCAGAATTTTCTCCTATCTTCTGCAGATAGGACAATAATAGAACAATAATAATTAGCTGAATTTACTTGAGAGACAGTTAGGTTAGATCCCAGGAAAAAGTTCATGTAGAGACAGATTGTGCTGGGATGTTTTAACTGTGTTGTCTCCTTCACTGGAGATTTCCAAGGCTGTATTAATAGCATAAGCAATCTGTGGTGAGTTTAGCTTACTTCATCCTGCCTGAGAGGTTTCTTTCAGCCTAGCTTTATATGATTTCTACTTTGTCATGAAAACAGTTGAAATTAGTACTTAGGCAGATTCTAGAAAATAGTGTTTATGTGTATTCTGGCAGTAGCATCTATCTGGTAGTAGTTTGCTGAGCAGACTTCTAGACTAAAAATGAGTTTGGGAGGGAAAATGGCCTGGCCCAGCATCTTGGAAGTGGTGTGCTGTATTGGCAAGAAAGTATGATGAGCGTAGTGGACAAGGCAGAACCTGACAGTGACAAAACTGTGTGGAGGAGACCCTCATCAAGCGTTACTGAGAAAGTGCTCATACTTCCTGTGAAGGAAGTACTTTGGAGCACCTCACTGAAATATCTTTACACTAATGCATGCATACAGCATGGGACAAAAAACAGGCATAATTGGAAGTATGTGTGTGCAATTGCAGGGCTACATCCTCACAGGCATCAAAGAGATGTGGTACCACTTTAGGAAGATCAGGTGAGGAGAGGTGTTAGGGAACAAGTCACATTCTGAACCAGTGATTGAGCACCTTGGCATGACCAGCCATAGGAACACAGATGCAAGCAATTCACCTGTGCAACTCAGGGTCAGCTTTTCCCTAATCGCATTTAAGGGCTGGCAGCCAAGAGGGAAGCATTGCTACTTGGAATCTGTTTCATTTGGGGAGTTTTCCAGAAAGCTCTTGTCTTTGGAGAGGTAAGCTCTTCCTTTCTTATTACTGGATTGTGACTAATTCTTTCCTTGGCTTTTCCTAAAACTGGTCAGAGGCAATTATTTATCTCTATTTCATACCATACAAGAAAGATTTCCCCTCTTCCCCTCCCACCCCCTCTCAGCAAATGCAGCAGCACCTGGACTGCATTAGGAGAAGCGTTGCTGCTAAGTTAAGGGAGGTGGTTAAAGCAAGTCTGGAATGGCGTGCCCACTATGAAAGAGATGTGAGCATACTGGAGCAAATCTGGCGAAAACATTAAAGAAAATATCTCTGCTCTATGAGGAAATGCCAACAAAGAAGTTACTGTTTTGCTTTGTGATGGGAAAGTTTGGGGTAGATCTTTTCCTTATGTGTAAATGCATGATGGGAGGAAGTAAGGAAGGCAGAAACAATTTTCTCAGTCCAGAAGCCCAGAGGATAGCAAGAGACAATGGGCTCAAAGTGAAACACAGGAAATTCTATTTGAACATCCGAAGAATCTTACAGTGAAAGCTGTCAAACATAGAATAAGTTGTGAAGTCTCCATCCTTGGAGATATTCAAAACTCTCCTGGAAAAGGCCACGAACAGCCTGCTGTAATTAACCACACCTCCAATAGAGCATTTAGGCAACATGATTCTAAGAGATTCTTTACCATCATCATCCATTCTGTCCTTATAATTTTTCAAACCAAAATCAGACTGTCATTGACTGGTGAAGATATTTTTTTCCTTGGAGATTTTTTTTAGGTGTTGTTCTACAAGGGGAAATTTGAGATTTTTTTTCTTTCTTTTTTGCATCATTTTCTTCATTTAAAATATGTCTTGCACATGAAAAGGCTGTTTCATTTAGGAATTATCCTAGGGTATACGTAGGAAAATTACCAATGTTAGATTTTGCTGAAGTTCAGAGAATCAACTTGAGCTTGTATTCAAATTTTTTATGAAGAATACTTCCTTTTAAGTGTTGTATTTATATTGTGTTGTGTGCCTTTTCCAATCTTTTGGAGAAAAATGCAAAACATTAGTTTTAGCACAGAACACAGAAGTAATATGTCCAAAAATTTTCAGTTTAATGATCTTGCTAGTCATGTGTCTCTCCTTTATAGTCTGCTTGTTGCAGACATAAAACTTTAAGCATCTCCTGAATGATGGTGAGGCCCCATGTAACTAGTTTTATTTTCCCAAAAATATGTTGTTACTTTGCAATGGGGATCTGATTTCCAAAAAAAGATGCCCACTAAGTGTGAACTGACCTACTTTGGCTTGGCCATCCTAATCTCATCACTGGGCATAATAAAGAGGGTCCATCTGCATCTAGTAGATATTTGTGGAAGAGAGTGAAGATGAGAAGATCTGGGTGTAGACAGGTTATACTTGCAGAAGTATCAAATGAATATTTAAGAGAACAGTTTTCAGGAAGCTTAATTTGCTCAATGAAAGTGTCAATTGAGAGCAAGGGTAATTTTCATCCTTCCATCCAGCAAGGAGATTAAACTAAAGGGGAACGGTGAATATAATCTGAATGACAGGAAAAGGTAACAGTCACTCATAATTGTTCTGGGTGACAGTATAATTTTTTCAGGAGTAAGCTCAGAGATGTCTGACAGGGATTTTCAATTGCACTGAAAAAGTGAGTGATTACCAGTCTACGATTTATTATGATCATAACTGCTTTGCAATTAAGTCAGATGCTTGGAGGGGACAGATCCTTGTTCCCAAGTTTAGTTCTGTGTTAAAACAATAATTAAGTAAAAGACAAATGAGGCATCTCCCAAAATTGTGTATCTATACATAAGCTATATGTTATAAACAAAAAAGCGCACTCTTTGTAATGTAAGGGTAAGAATTAAACTTCTTTATTAAGCAAAGCATGGCTGTGGCTGTCTGTTAAAGCTGCAGGGGTAAAAACCCATCTTCAAAAAAAATAAGACATTTTAACACTTGCATTTTTTCTGTATTAGCATAAAGAGAAAATCATCTAATTTGAATGGCTTTTGAAACAATCCTGTTTTCAAATTCGTGATGATCATGTCTCAGACTGGTTCCCCATTCTTGGGCTGCATCAGTTATAGCAGTAGCAGAATTAAGTAGCTATTAAGTGCTGAAGGCTGCTAATTAGCAACTGCCTAAAGGAGTTGTTTGCCAACCTAAGCAGAGTACAGGAAAACTGCAGCCAACATATCTGCTTTGGTAGGAATAGTGGGATACCACAGTATTTATGATGATAATGAGCTGTTATGTACCAAAAGAATCCCAAACTGCCAGAATATCTCTTGTCCTTAAATCCTTGCTACTGGCTGAATTGTGAAGTGTAAGTGAAGCGGATCTGATAATCTGGCTCACATGACTCCTTTACAAAGCAAACATTATCAATGTACACTTGATTTCCTGTGTCCTCAAGGAAAATTGCTTTGGAAGAAAGGATTGCTCATGAGAGGCTTTCGATAGCCTCTTTCTGAATGTTTATCTTCCTGGATCATGAGGAAAATCTTGTCTGTTAGGAGGGCTCTGCTCTGTATCTCCTTCTTTGGGATACAAAAGGTAATTTGCACACATCTGTATCGCTGTTTTCATCGTGTTTACTTCTGCTGTAAAAGTCAGTTTTATTGACAGCTATCAGCCTCTCTGATACTCTTCTGTTGGCTGGATATTCTCCAGCTCTCTTCTTTGTGAGAGCATCTTCCAGAGACAGAATGAATGGAAGGGGTTGGAGGGTGACACTTGATCAGAGCTCAAAACCCCACTTTGATCATTTTTTGGTGGTAATTTGCTATAACGTTTGCTGCCTAATACTGATTACATTACAAAACTGTGCTTAGTACAGGATTAACCTCTCCCACTATTAAAATATTGCATTCTTTGTGTTTGACCTGATTGTAAAAGGAATCAGGCTGCTGCTGAAATTGTTTCATAGGGAGGGGAGCAGGGGGAGGGAGTGGAAACAATAGCAGAATAGGGGCTATGTTTCAGGCCCCCCAGAGACCCTACAAAAATAAATATTCTGTCACTGTCAAGGATGGAAAACAAGTGCAGTCAAGAAAAAGATGCCAAATTCAAGGTATCTGTGTAATCTGTTTCACGGCACAATTGTTATGCAAATTGTAAGCTTTCAGTGTTTAAGGAAAAAGAAACTGTCTTTAACCTCCAAGCAAAATATAACATTACACTGAGATAGATTTTTTTTATTATTATTATTTTTTTTTTTATGTGCTTCTGCCCTATGGAATTAGCCTTGCAGAGAAATGCCTCAAGGCAGAAAGAGATGAGTCTGAACTTGACCCACATCCAGAGCTTTTTGGGAACATGAACCCCATGGGCTGTTGGGTTGGTAACCATTAGAATTGCAGAAAGTTTTTTCTATTTTTCCTCATGGCAAAGCACAAGAAATTAAAACAATAAAAGTAAAAAGTGTGAAAGTTATGTTAGTACATCTATACCACAAATTTTAAAGCACTTAAAAAAAAAAAAAAAGGAAGAAAATCATAGATTCATATAATTACAAAATCAGAGAATGGTTTGAGCTAGAAGGGTCCCCAAAACCCACCCAGCCTCACTCCATGCCATGGGCAGGGCTGCCCCCCACCAGCTCACCTGCCCAGGGTCCCATCCAACCTGGCCTTGAGCACCTCCAGGGACAGGGCAGTGCAGCTTCTCTGGGAAAGGTGTTGGCAAATAATATTCTGGCATCAGAATAGTGAAAATAGATGAGTAGATTCAAGTCCAGCTGGATGTTTGTCATAGAAATAAAGAAGGTCAGCCCCCCCCTCCTTGAGGTTTGCATTACTTTATCGTGAGCTTTAAATTTTCCATGCTTTTCAGGGTTTAGTTGGCTCCATTCTTGAAGTACTTTGCCTTTTTTCAAGATGGCTTCATTGTCCTATTAATTTTAACAGAATATGTCTTATTATTAAATTATTTGTCATGGCCATACCTCTTTGAAATTAGAAGTGAACTCATTCCTGACACTGCAGTCTGGTCTGCATTTCATATTTAAAAAAATATGAGACCGATGCTTTTTTTGTTGTCTCCTTAGGTAGACCTATCTCAAAGTAAATAAAAAACATTTAAACATTTAAGTGCCTGTGAAATCAAAAACATATGTATTTTACAGATACATAAAATCTAAAGTAGAGATAAACCAAGGACATAAATGAAATTTTAATTACTGCATTTTCCTTAGCCCTTGTTCTTCAAGATAGTACTGAGAGAGAATCTTACTGTTTCTTTAAAATGCTGTCAGCTGTAACTCTATGGAGTGGGCTTGGGTGAATGTGTGGAAACACACTCGTTGCTGGCAGAAAGCATTCCTGGGTCGCCCATGCTACCACCATCTGTGACATATGTGCTATTTGGCAAAGGGAGTTCTCTGTATTTCCTTGGAGGCCGGCCCCATCCCTGTGCTGTTGCCATGGCCACATTCTCTCTCGGAGCATCCTTGAATGGAGAAGAGTGCTATCGTGTTGCTTCCCCAGGAGATTGTCTGTGCACTTTCCACTTCCTTGTGTGAAGTATCAGCATGCCAGAAACATGGTTCTTGGTGATGCACCCGCTATAACACAGCACTTAATGAGACTTCAGCAGTAGAAGCTCACAAACCTGAGCATGTTCTTCAGCTGCAGCCAGTTTTTGCTCCTGTTTTAAGGACTGGATTTGGAAGCCTTCTTACTTTAAAAATAATATAATGATAATATAGAAATGTATTTCTAAATGTATGTACTCCATATGTAGCAATATCATGTAACGCTTTACACTGAGGAGGTTGATTGCTTTTGATTCAGGTTACCCTGGGTTATGAAAGTTCGGTTCAAATTTTAGGAGAAAACAGCACCTCTGGTCTGGTTCCAGGCTTATCTCCTCATATGCTCACCGCTTCGGTTTATTTAACAGCAATCCCACAATATCAGTATATTCCTATTTTTGTGATAATAGCTTTGGTTTCTCAGTAAATTAATCTCTTTGTTAGCTTGTTTGCTGATAACATTTTCTATCATGAGCAGCTGCTCTGTTTAAGACTGAAATGAGGAAAATGTGATAACCTCCCAAAGAAGCAATGCCAGGCTCAGAAATCCTCTCTCTTTGTCCAGATTGCAACACTATAAAGAATCAATACAAAAAGAGAAGTGAAGATGAGAAAGGAGACAAACCAAACTATGTCCAAATGCTGTAGCTCTCAAAGATTCTCTCAGTGCTAAAATCTGATTAAATAAACATTGGAGAAAAGGTGATGTAATGCTCTGAGGTAGGAAAACATCAAGTGCTCAGAGTTAAAGACTCTGTCCTGCTCCAAAATGGCGAAGAAAAGCATGATCGTTTAAGGTTGATGCCATGTGAGGCATTTTGCTCTCTGCCTCATTTAAAGTACTATTTGGACTCACATAATGATAGTTTTCTCTGCTGCATTGTTTTCAGATTTGGTTAACCAACTGCTGACTTTGATAATCATTGTTATCTTAAATCTGGGGAGATAGGGAAGAGAAGAGCACCTTACAAATGCATGGCACCACAACTGAGTGACAATGTATTCTGTGATGAAGGATCAGGAGTTTCCTGTCAGAGAAATCATGGAAGCAGCTTATGAGGAAAGAGAGAGAGAGAGAGAGAGAGAGAGAGAGAGAGAGAGAGAGATGATTTTAATTGTAGAATAGGCTGGGTTGAAAAGGACCATAACGATCATCTAGTTTCAACTCCCCTGCTATGTGCAGGGTCACCAACCACTAGACCAGGCTGCCCAGAGCCTCAAGACAAATGCAAGTTTCAGAAAGTAAGCGAACAGCTTAAAGGTTGCATAGCATTATCCTTTAGCTGGAGTATCACTAGTGCACAAGACCTCAGTTGTAATATTTCTGATGGTAGACAAGTGTATGGCAAACTCAGGCATACGTTTCTTTCCCAGATATGGAGGGAAATGGCGTTGGTGAACACAGGGTTACAGTCCCTCCAGATCCAGAACAATAATTCAGAAATTACAGCCTCAAAATAAATAGAAGAGTTGAGTATGAGGCTTTTGCACTCTCTCCTCAGCTGAGCATCTGTTCAGCAGCTGAGGTGGATATTTAGATTCAAAAGAAAATCTGAGTAATTTTGGTTATGCACAAGCTACTTTCTCTTCTGAAAAGGGATTTTTGCAATCTGCAATGCTCCAGCATGGAGAGCCATCTGGTGGGTGTCAGCTGCAATGCTTTCTTATGTTCATGTACAGAATCCTAAAGACTGCATCTGCAGTGTCCCTTTTGTTATTATTCTTAGGAGTTCTGGTTGTGAAATCTTCATTGCCTCCTGACTTTTTTTATTTTATGCTGGTTCTTCTTTGTGTTTATGTTTAGTTTTCTTGGCATGCCATTATAGTTGTTCTTTGCCAAACAGTGTTCACTGATGATGCTTATTGTTATGACAGAGATGGACAGTGTTTGAGCAAGAAAAGGGAATCACTTTGAAGAGCAATTTTACTTGCTCTGAAATATGCTCTGAAATAATTGACATCCCAACAGTCTCATGGAAGGAAAGAAAAATAAAGATCAGCCAGATGCACCCAATAGTTTGGGAAGAGAATTCGGCGTCTCTCTGACTGCTGCTCAGATCTTGGAGGTTTGGCATATTGGAAGGGATTCATCACAGTTCTGTGAAAACCCACCCTCTGCAAGATTGAAGGGTGGATGTACACTGAAGAGGAGGTACCTGCACTCAGATTATACAACACTCTAAACAAAGGTGTCTTCACTCCTCCCTCTCGAGGCTGTTTCATTATATATTAAGTGACAGTTACTAAAAATGAGAGCAGAGTTGGAGCCTTGTGTCTGGGGACATGTAATGGGTAGGCAGGCAGCACACACCTCCGAGCTCACATGAGTTAATGACACCATTGTTATACTTATTATGTATTAACACGTTGAAGGACTATCAACAGGTGAAATGCAAAGTGCTCCTCAATATGACAGCAGGGTGTGATACTTTCTAGGGTAGTAGGAATTGGGAATTCAGATCCCCTTCAAATAAAGGAAAGATCTGAGCCTGGGTCTTCTCAGCTGTAAACGCCTGAATGGTTGAATGAAGCCATCCTTTCTTCTTGGTTTGGTGAGTTCAAGCTTTCTTTAGCACTGATCTTTTAGCAAGCTTCTGATCCAATGTTTTCTCTAAGGGCAACCAAAATGTTTTATTTAACAGAAAATAACTATTTAGTCATGGTAGGAGGAAAAAGTGGGGAAAATCAGATCGAATTTGGATGTTTGATGCAAATCTTCTTTGAATTAGCTAAGGTTAAAAAAGTCTCACAGCCTAATTCTGAGTAAGGAATACTTAATGAAGTACCTGTATTCCTTCTAAAAGCATTCAGAAAGTGCTCTACCTGTGATCTGCATTGTCGTTTAAAGAAAGAGTGTTAGAAATTCAGGCAATGAGGCATAGAGTCTTGAAAACCAAAAGAAGCTTCCATCAGAATTTTGAGCATGCTGTAACGTGTGAAATTTCTCTTTGCAGGAAGCAATGATAAATAAAGCTATGTTGTTATCTTGTTTAGTTGCCTCAAATTCTCACCTGTATGTCAATAACTAACTGAACAATTCAGTTCTGTTAGGCGAGGTTTGAGTGTGATTGTTATTATAGCTGTTTTCTTGGAGGAGAGATTGGAAAACCACTTATTCCTATCCTTTGGCAGGACATCCCATCTTTATTGCAGTGCTGGGGAGAGCTACTCACCACATCCTTTCCCATGTCCTATTCTTATCAGCACAGTCTCCATCATACACCCACTGCTTTTCTGTAATGTCTGATGGACTGTGTCTCCTTAGATCAATTGTATTGCACACATCTAGCTGGTCTGAAATTACAGCTTGTTCACTATAAAGATCTAAAGCACATTTTCTGCCTGCGGTCCATTTCTTCATCGGTCTCAGGAGCCTGCAGTGAGGGTAGGCTGTGGGCTGTGTGAATGTCCTGGCAGGATGCACAGAACCTTAGTAGGAGGCTAAACACATTTCAGAACAAAAAATCAGTCTAGAGTTAACATCTACCCTCTCCAAATTCCTCCTCTTTTAAAATATTGATCATTCAACACAATTTTTGTGTAGTTTTGGTCCATCTTATTTATTTATTTTAATGCATTCTCAGGTTATCATACTTTGTTTCAGAGGTATTTCCAATCTGAGTATCAGAGTAACAAGGACTGCAGTTCCTCTGCTTAGAACAGGAGGTCCTGTTTTGTCTACAGTGTCTTTCAGAAAGACATCTCATCATAGGGAAAAAGAAATTGGTAGAGAATTCATGGCCTTCAGGGAACAGTTAAGTAACTTTGTTGCTAACAGTTTTCATTGTACTTCTCAAATGAATTCCTGAATTTAATTTTAAGAAGTGATTGGGTTTACCAGCATAAAATAGATCATTTCTCATATTTGACATCAGCTTTTAGGGTCTTGATCTCAGATGAAGTATAAACCCTCATAGATGCTTCAGAATAAACCTTAACGGCTTTGCAGTTTTCACCAGAATTGTTGCATCTTTAAGCCTTTTACAGCAGATCTGTCCAACAGAATCAGCTGGTCACAGTCAGCATACAAACATACACATCTGTCAAAACCATAACTCATATTAAATGGAGATTGTAAAATTAGCATTCTTTAGTGAGCTAGGTCACACATAATCTTAAATCCACTGGAAAAAAAAAAAATAATAGATAGGACTGAGCCAGTTTGTGGTCCTAAAATTTCTACTGTTTATATGTGGAGAATGCATGCACCTCCTGTATCAGTAGTGATCAAATAAAATTGCAATTTTATTTGGAGTGCAATTTTTTTTCTTATTGAGGACTGCGGTAGAGGAAATGAAGCAAAGAATTATCATACATTACATTACATTACATGCTATTGAAGCAAGTTTGGCTTTGGAATACTCGGCATCAGCCTTTCAGTACCTACAAGGAGGTTACTGAGTAGATGGATGAACTTCTCAGTGGTGTGCAGTGGGAGGCTGAGAAACCACTTGGTGGTTTTTCATGGCTTAAATGGAAATGAGAGGTTCAGTCTATGTATTAAGATAAAGTTTCCTCATGCTGAGGACAGTCATCCATTGAAGCAGATTGCCAGATGGATTCTGAAGTCCATCATAAGGTCAGATTGAGTGAGTAAACTTGCCTGATTTCATAGCTGACCCCAGTAAAAGCATTGAGTAAAACTAGAGGCTTTTTGATCCTTTTCAGTGAGGATTTCCCAGTGAACCCACAATGCATGGTATAAAGGAAAACTGTACATTGAAACATTCAAAAATACATATAAACCCAATGTTAACACAGTACGAGTTAGATGAGAAAATTTCTAAGGTTTAAGCCATCTTAAGAGAACTCCAACAATGTCGCACTAAACTGGATTTGTTCTGATAAATGAGCTTTACTATGATTATAACTAACATTCCTTAAAGCAGCAGGAGAAGTTTGTTTCCTTTCCTTGACATAAGCATGGAAATGTCTACAGAAAGTTTTGCGTGGAGAGAGAAGAATTGCGATCATGGGAAGTTCTGACATGAGGAACTGTGTATCATCTCGCCCTCGTGGAATACTTAACTATGTACTACAGTGTATTGCTTCTGCTTCCACCCTTGTGTTTAAAGCCTTTGCTTGTAAACATGCTGAGCTTTTTTAACCTAATATTATATTATTCTAAGATTTGCATACTTTTTAATGGATCTGTTTACGTTTTATTTAGATGTAAGTTTCTTATTATGAGTTATTATTTAAGCTCAGTCTGGAAGGGTTCAAGACGAGGTGCTGTGGCTGTAGAGTTTTTCTTTTTTCCTAGCCAGCAGTGTAAAATGAGATATTCTTACAGATTTCATTTACTGTCAAGTTACATATCTAAAATACAGCTTATTTGTGTTGACCGCGGAACAGGATCAGAAATTCTCTCTTCTCTATGCTTTAACAATCCAGTATACAGGAGTTTGTTTCAATAGAGTGATCCCTGAAGGTTTTGGGTTTTTTTTGCTTTAAAGTAGGAAATCTGCCCTTTTGCAAGGGATGAACTTGGTCCTGGATTTATCATATCATTAATTTAGCACCTAGAATCAAAAATACTAATTGAAGTATTCAGTGACATACAATACTGGCACAGATTCAAGCAAATTGTCCAGTGATGGGTTTCTACAAAGATTGAAGATCTTTTCAGGCATATAAGAAATAGTTAACTGACAACCTCAATATATGAGATTTAACAGGAATCATTATTTTGAAAATGTAAGGAACGACCACAAGGTGTGAGTCATCACATCCAGTTGTGAAAAACAGAAACTAAATATATCCCACATGCTCTAATAAGCATACATGAAGAAGACAGAAACTTTCAAACATTTCCGTAGGACAAACCTCCTCCTTTCAAACACAAAGCCTGGGGAGAGAGAGAGGTAACTCTAACAAATACAATGTGTGGTACTCTGTGAAGGTATCATTGGAGCTTCACGTGCCAAGTGCAACAGAAAGCAAAATGTCTTTGTACACCTTTTAGGTGTCTTGAAAGAATTGCAGATTGTCATTTCTTTCAGGCATCACAAAACCAGCACAATGTTCCTGTCTCTATGTTTTCTTTAAAGCACTTGGTGCATAGGTACATTATACTGGAATATTCTCCTCTAAAGAATAACTGAGGGAAAAAAATACAAATAGCAGCAAAATTTGAATGTCTACAGACTCAAGCAGATGCTTTTATTTTCAAAAGATAATCTCTCTCTCTCTCTCTCTCTACCCACAAGACATAAGTGGTAGGTATATCACAACTGGGAAAGAACTTATATGTATTATACAAACCAGTGATCCAGTCTAACATTAGCATGTTACCAAAGATGCATTGTGGAAACATTAAAATACACTTTATAGATAGAATTCAGAGGATTCTGCCTTTGTTTTGCTAAAGTTCACAAAGCAACTAGGAGCTCATAAGGCGTTGCCTTCATAAACACATTTGTTAAAAGTAATAGAGCAAATCTGTATTTTTTTTCTAACTATGGAATGTCTTAAAATAAATATGAAAATCACGGTTATATAGGAAGCTTACATAAAAGTAGTTGTGACTATTTAGGAAAAAACATACATAGTTGACTATGGGTTAATTGGCTCAGTTAAACTTAAGAGAATTGTCAGAAAATTTAGAAGGGCTGAAGAAAGGGCAGGAAAGAAAAGTGATAGTTTGGGAGTTTTCATTTTGAAAAGCAATTTTATAACTAATAGCAATGGTAGATGTCAGTGGTATGTAGTGATGAAAGTGGATAATATAGTAAGGCAGGAACCCACAGAGAGATAAAAGAAAAATTTAAAATAAGAGGAGGACAAAAAAAATCCCATCAAGGACTTTGGTTCAGATGCTTTCCAAAAAGCTCAGAAAAAAATGTGGGTAATATGACAGTTGAATATAAAATAATTAATGGCCAGAAAAACCAACCAGTGTATTTACTCTTTTTACATGACATAAGGAAGCTGACACAGAAGCCCTTGTTCTAGAAACAAATTTTAAAAAGATAAAAGGGTGTGCTTTGCAGACTATGCATAATCAACTTGTTGAAATCACTTCTGTAAGAAATATACAGGAGAAAAAAGGTACAGTAGAAGTAAGTAATAAAGGCCCTAGGCTTTATAAAAGTAATAAAGATTTTTCCTCTCCGTTGCAAAATAAAATTTCCAGCTACTGGGAAGGATTTTTTTTTCTTTCTTTCTGGAAATATGGTTATCCAGCAAGTTCTCATATGCTTTGTGAAATGCTTCTGTAAGCCAGATGTCAGCTAATTGGGCTTTGGGCTTTATCTACTGTGACATCTCCTATGTCCGTGGTGTGGCGCAATGGAGACATGTTAACTACTGGAAAAAAAAATAATAATAATGATTAGGAGAAATTATGTCTTTGAATATAGCTTCACACCTGTCTTTGTGAGATCTGAGCACTACTTCAAAATAGCAATAGCAATATAGAAGACCTCACTTTTTCTATAATTCTATTTAAAGTCCATTTAAGTGAAATGAAATACTAGTAACAATAAATCAATTATTTATGTAAATGAAACAGCTCCTATCACAGAAGTATATGCTGATTCTGTGTTGTCATAACACTTTGGATTTGTCGTTCTTTTTTTCCAACCAGTTCTCAGAAGCACTTTAGATATCAAATTGTAAGGCTGAAGATTTATTTCCTATCAGATTTTTCCTTGATATAAGTTCAATAATTATCATTTCTAACATGAAAAACTTTTTGAAGCAAGTTGCAGATGGGTTATTGTGGTTCTGTGTGTAAAGACCAGTTAAAGCTCTTTGTGGTAGATTGGCATAATGGTCTGCCAATATGGACAATCCATTTAGTCTCTCACTTTCTCAGATATCTACGCTGTAAATACAACAACACAATCATTCCTCAAGATATATTGGAGATTCTCTGCTGTTTGGTTTGTGAGTGGAAACATTTCAGTACATAGATGATGTCCTAAATTAGGTAAAATGTTTCTTTACCATCCAGGGCCACATGTGTTAAGAAGTATAATTTTTTCATTGAAACATGGAATTGTTTCCTATGGACAAGCAGGCATTGAGGATAATTCTATTTTAAAAGACTGTAGAGATCTATTGATCTATTGTTCAAAGTGTTGATGACTGTGTTGCCTCTTTATCTTATTACCTTCTTGGTTATTTAAGTCATACAACAGTTCACTTCTACCATGCTCTGTGCTGCATGTAAAAAGTGCTAGACCAAAAGTAGAAGAGGAGTTTAGACAGACCATGGCCATTCCTTTCTGTATTCCAGTACACACCTCAACACTTCTTCCTTTCTAATCTACATTCCCTGTCACCAGCTAGCCCTCTTTCCTCACATTTCGTTCACCAGTGCTCACTCCACATGGAGAACTAGGTCCATTTTAAAGTGCACACACCAGTTCACAGAATTGACACCTCAGAAACAATCTCTTCTCTATTTGACACCTGTGCATCACATTTTAGAGAATGCATGGAGGTGGCAGTTTCCCTCATACTCTCTTTTACCTGTTCCAGCAGTTTTAGGGTACTCAGCTGAAAAATGTTGGTTTGATGAGGTGGAAGAGAGTTTGGAGCCCACCTCTGCTAAGTCCTGAGAGGTGAGTTAAGGTGGAGAAAGGAAAGAGGAAAAGGTGGCCTCACCTTCTTACCCACAAGAGTTGTTATACAGAGGGAAAGGCCTAAAGGAAACTGCCTAAGCAGCGTTACCAAGTCAGGCCCAACAGGTGAGCTGATTGGGAATCATTCTATACTGAGGCTTGATTATAGGACAGGCTGCAGGTAAATGAATGTCCTGAGGTGCTGTACATATACCCAGTTGCAAAATAGAGGTGCATACTGGGAATTTTTGCAAGAGGGAGCTGAGGAATCACAGAGAGCTGATGCCTAGAGACAGACAGTGATAGCAAAATGATGGATGTGCATCCCTGAAACCCATCACTCCTGTCCCCTTTGTAATTGCAGCCTTAAGCAGCTTTGTGACAGTTTTCTCCGCCTTAATTGTTCCATTTTGTTGTCTTTGGTCCTGGTGAGAATAGTCTCATAGAATGCCCTCTATCTAACACATTTAAAAGAATTGCCTGCTATTTATTCCCATGTCTATATACCCATTTTCTCTTCATTTTCTAATGGCTGTGTCTGAGATGGGATTGAATTTTCATGATAGATATAAATAGGATTTGCTTTGTATCCTTATCTGTTCTCCTCCAAGGAAATTGCTTTTAATTATTATTTAAAGTCCAATTCCAGTTACTGCTGAAACGAACTTCTGCTTTTAGCTTTAGGACTGAGAACTGAGCCACAAATAAACATGAACTGAAACATTAAAACAATTACTACCTTTGGTTATTTTACTGTTAAGCTGTGCAGTCATTATGGTTTCAGAATATTAATGTTGAAATAGTTTTTAAAGTCATATTTTTTAGCTGAGATTCATGCCTTTTTCTCAGTACTCAGAATTAACTCTTACTCGAGGCAGCCATTGAATTTCTAAAGAAATTTCTTTCTTAAACTTTATCCCCATGTGACATCTGACAAGTGTTTGGTTGGTTAGCTAAAATAGTATATTATTAACAGTTTATTATCTTTGGTTAGCATTTATCTCCTTTCATGTTATACTCTCAGCTGTCTTTTTGTGATAAGCTGTGTTTCAGATGGGTTGAACATATGCGTCATTTAGGGAATTGTGGAGTTAAGCAGTCTTAACTTGTTAGGCCTGGGGATCCCTGGGTGCTTGTGGGCAGTTAATCCCAGGTTTCTGTAGTTTTACTGTTACAATATCCTCCCAGCTATTTATTTACCTTTTTCTATACGGTACGAGGCATGGCTTCCCATGGGCTGAGCCACCCCATACTGCACAGGTGATGTTTCTGCAAACCATGTTTTCTCAGCATTGCAGCTACCTGACTGTTCAGTTCTCATCCCTGCAACCAGAAAGGAGAGTAATCATAAACAAGGAATGTACCCAATGGGCAAAATCCAGGGATGCAACGAATTAAGTGGATCAGCTACTTGTGAAAAGTTCAGATCTGTAGAAAGGGGCTGGATCTCCCTCAGACAGGAGACAGAGAGTGGCCAGAGGTACCAGAAGAGAAGACAGTAACAGCTGACACATTGGTTCTTAGTTAGCAGTATGTGTTACATGGCAGTTAGTTGCTCGTGGAAGGCCAGCAATAACCAAAGTGTGTTATGTGAGTTAGAGGACTCAAAGCATAGATCCCAGCAGTAGAAGTCTCCTTATTGTAATACTCAGTGAGTGTGTAGGATGCATTTTTATAAAACATGCTTCTGCCTTATATCTCAGTTATTAAAAGTATACCAAATTTCAGGAACTGAAAATAGTATATCCTGGAATGCCCTTTAACCAACTGCTCAATTTCTATGAATATCTGGTGCTGTTATCCATCATTCCACTATTTACAAAAAAAGTAAGCATCAAATCTTTAGATTTTTAGGAAGAGACTGTGGAGTCCCTATCTCTGGAGATACTCAAGACCTATCTGGATGCTGTTCTATGTAACCTGCTATAGGAAACCTGCATTAGCGTGGAGTTGAACTCAGTGATCTCTAGAGATCCCTTCCAACCTTGACAATTGTTTGATTCTGGAATATCACATATGATCCCTCCTCCCAAGGATGTTTTAGTTTACTACAGATTGATTATGGAAACCATAGGAAATGTCTTTGCTTTTGAATCTGTTACTGACATTTCTATCCATGAACTGAGCATAGTTTCAGTGTTAAAGATATGTACTCATTCTAAGTCCCATGACATTTTAATTGCAATGGCAGAATTTCTTCTTGAATATTTATTTATTTATTTATTAATTTATAATTGCAAATCAAATTCTTGCTGCTTGAATCATGGTGTGGCAGTTCCACTCAAGCCATTGGAGTTGTATCTGGACTTCTGAGAATAGTATCTTGAGAACAGCATAATCTTAGTAGGATAACTTTTTGAACTTATAAATGAATTCAGTCAGCTAAAATCACCCTTTATCTCAAGCAGATAATTACATTAGGGTTAAGTTTATTTATTTATGGTTATCTTCTGGATCCTGCCAGGATCCTGCGGAGTACATCTCTCATTACTGCCTCACTTGCTTCCTAGGATGAAAGTGGTGGGGTTGAAAGGAAAGTACAAGTTGCAAATGCAAATATGCTACCACCGACTTCTCTGTTATTTATTGCTGTTTATATTGAAGCTTAGGTTTGTGTGACATATCAGGCAAGTAAAGCATCAGGTTGCTGCCCGATGGGATAGAAAGCCTGAATGTTCACCACCTGGTTGAGGCACTGCTGCTTGCAGAAAATGAAAGTGATGTGTTTACAAGTTGATGGCAAATTTGAATTCTTCATTCACCTACTCTCCATTGGATTTGTGTTTTATGCTGTCTGTTCGTGGAGGTACACGAGTATAAAAGTTGTATGCTTACCAGCTGTGCTCCTAGAACTGGAGCCAAACATGTGGAAATTGCTATTGTAACTACAAAATAGTTTGCCATTCCAGTATCCTTTACAGAGATGGCATTTAGGAAGGCAAATGCAGATGAGAAAGAAATGAAAATTTTCAAGAAAATTCATCATTCTATACCTCCACATTTATCTTTTATTTGTGTACATACTTATTTTTTTACCTGCTTTGCTGTTTTTATTCCTAATTGAATTACTTATATTTTCAGAAGTTTTTCAAAGATGCCCTTGTTTCTGGTATAACAGCAGTGTGGGTCATAAATTCATAACTGCTTGGTGCACCATATATCAGTATCAATATATATCATATATTTTTATTCTAGACTTCTACAGACCATGAAGTCTTATATCTGTTTTACCTATCTTCATGTCATTATGAACATGGGTTAGATATTAGTCTTCCTGTAGGCTTTCCTTTAGGCTCTCCCAGTAGTAGAGCCTAGTAGAGTAGGGGGAGGTATATCTTTGATCTGTTCCAAAAGTAAAGAACATCAGAATGCTGAAGGACACTGAAGAACACCTGGGACTTGAACTTTAACTAACCCTTATATTTATCAATCAAAAACACTGTTTCTGAGCACTCAGGCTTCATTAGCTCCATTTGGTGCAGAACTAGTTGTTTAAACAGTGAGATGTAAGTTGTAAAAGTCCATCTGTTTGTTAAAACTCTTCATTCTGATAAATGATATGGCAATTTTTATTGAAAATTGAATTGTAGCAAGTCATATGAATGTGGCTAAACACAGCGTGGGAAATTGTTCTGAGAAGAATAAATTCTGTACATTAGGAGGAAAGTAAAACATCCCAAAATCTAACAGTTGCTATGGAAATGCTTAAGTTAAATGTAAAGCACGCATAAATTTTCAATGTATCCAGCACTTGGGGAATTTTGACATATGCTAGAGGAAAAGACAAATATTTGAACACCAAACAGGAGATAAGACATGGCATTTTTGGTGTAAATCTGTGCATAGAATATTCCACTGGCATATCTACAGTTCATGTTGAATGTCAACCAAGCCCATGCTTGAAAGCTACTAGCTATTCTGTCTTCCCTTGCAGATGTACAGCTTAGCCAACTTTGGACAAAGAAGGTATTCCTAGAGTCCCTTTCAGAAAGACTCTGCACACCACTAAAGAAAAGTGGTATGTGGTGACCTAGGATGGGAGGAAATGGTTTTAAGGAAGAAATTTTTTAGGAAGAAATTATTTACTGTGAGGGCAATGGATGATGGAGCAGGTTGCCCAGTGAGGTTGAGGATGCCACCTCCCTGGAGGCATTTGAGGCCAGGTTGGTTGGAGCTTTGAGCAACCTTACATCCCAAACCATTCTATGATTCTGTGACCCCACACGGAGCTCAGGGCACAAAATAACCTCCACCTCTTTTGAGGTGTCTTTCAACCTCACTTATTCTGTGATTCACTGAATGGGTTATCTTTAAATGGGAATGTTCTGATGTCCTGTTGCCCTCCCAACAGTTTGTTGACTGAGCAACAGTCCTCCTATAGAAGATGCAGATATAAAGTGAAAAAGACATGAAAGCACAGTAGATGTTATTCTGCTCCCTTATTCTCGGTGCACCGTGGTTTTGACATAGATTCACTATTTGTAAGTATGCACTTTACATGTTACTCCTAAAGTAGCCACTTACCTCACAAGAGACTATTATCCATCAGGAAAAATCCTGGGAGCTCACAGTTTTTCTTAGAAACACTAATTGTTCGATGTGTAAACTCTGGGTTTTTGAAGGGGAAGATGCCACACTTTGGCTTCACTACTGGCCATCTTCAGTAAGTCTTGGACTTGTTGTGCACTCACTGTTGTGCACTGTTGTGCACTGTACCTGTACATGCTACAGTATTGTAAGGATAGTTGAATGCAACACTTGCAATGTACAACACTTACAAAAGATTCTAGGCTGTCACTATATGACATAATTTTTACAATGCAGTTGTAGAGGGAGTTGTATAAGGGAGGTCTTTTAAGACCTCCAGGTTTCTATCTGGCTGGTGCTGCCATGACAAATGTCTAATCAGTCCAAAGACAAATGTCTAACAGCAATTTAGAGAAATATTTTGAATCCTTGTGTGCTTAAAAGACAGCTTTTGATAGGTTGTTAGATTTTCTGTTTTGATCTTGTTATTAAGTAACAGCTCTGACTTTTAATAAAAATTTAAAGTAGAACTTCTAATTTTCGAACTTGTGAGATCTTAATTTACTCTTAATTAAAAACATATCTCGTATGAAATGTCATATGAAGCTATAACCACACACAAATTCACATTTTAATAATATACAAGATTTGGTTTAATCTGTTTCTTGACTTGTATGGTATGAATTGTCTTCCCTCCATGCGGAGCTCTGTACTTGTCTAGATCAGAATTTTAATTTGGGAATGAGTCACAAAGCTGAAGACAAGAACTGGGCTCATATTCAATGAGACTAAGTCAGAAGATGTGGTTCAAATGTGTACCTAATGTGCTGCATCCACTGATGGATGTTCAGTCCACAGGACTTCATTTCAGTATGCCTAAACCCATATGTGATATAAATGTTAATTTAAAGCAGTTGCAGTTGTTAGAATGCTGTCAAGCTTGAAAATATTAAAGATCAGTGGTGTAACTCAGACTCACTAAAGTGAAAAATAATATTCCCATCCATTTTGGTGAAAGCACAAGTATTCTCCCAGCCAGCCTTGGCAGCTGGATGACAGGAATGAACAACTACAGCAATCGATTTTTTGCTACTGCTACCGGCTCCAAAATCATAATGTACTCTAATTATACTTACTTGTGGAGCTAGAAAGAGATACTCCTTTTCACCCTTTTTTCAAGACCATTAACCCTACTGGACAGTCACATGGATGCATAGTTTTAATAACACAATTGCCTGTTTGTTTGCCATTGTCCATATGCACAAAAGTAATTCATTTGCTTACACAGCCTGCACCTGCCTGTCCTTTACAGTCATTTTAAGCATTTTGTTGTAAGGGTAGCACAGTATATTGTCGTGTCTTTCATCTGCATGTTTATTATTTCTATTTGTATTGTTCTAGTTGGTAGATAATTTTGGAATGGTATGGTGTACGATAGCCATTCACAAGTGTGTGTATATATAGAGAGTGTCTATTTACATTCATTTTCCATCATGTCAAATATTCTGACAAGAAATCCAGAAGCAATAAATGGTATTGGGGCTGTATCTTCGTAACTTGTGGCATAGGCAAATGATTTTAACCATAGAGTTAAAAGCTATTGGATTCTTTTGAGACTGTTTTGGCAACCTCAGTGCACTTTAAAGAGAGAATCAGAAGTCACATTTATGAAAGTGTGTTGGGGTTAGAAATTAAACTACAGCATCTGCATTATACGAATACACTTTTTAATTCAAAAGAATATATTTGCACAGCCAATATGGATGCAAGCCTACCCGGAGGCAGGTCCTATTGCTTCTTACAAGGGGCATGGTCCTCAGGTTTGATTTGATTCACATGTGAACAATTCATCTCTGAATATTTTGATTCACAGATGCTTGATTCAGTCCAAACTGCATGCTGGGACTACAACATTTGGTAGAGTACTTGATAGCAGTGTGTATAAATACACTACATTCTAAATTAAAACCTTTGATTTAGCCATAATTAGAAGATATAATAATTGAGATGCCACAGACTCTATTCTTTGGGGCAAAAGAAGTATTTAAAGAACAATAAGAATATGCCTCCATAACAATTTAAATGCACAGTGCGACATTGTGACAATTTGTTCATGTAGCACTAAGCTATTAATTAACATGCAAACTATCTATTAATTAACATGCAAAAGCAGACTACCTGCTTTTGAAGCATTGGGTTCAGATATTCTTATTAATTTTTGACTGTGCTTTAATCCACATGGTGCCCTAATAACTGTACTGGGAATTATTTGTAGAAAATGATCCTGTTTAATGAAGGAAGGCTATCATAAGTTGTCTATAAGGAGCATGTTTGTTTGATGTTTAATAATAAACCCAGGTAGAAACATGAAAACATATAATAATCCAGAAAATTATAGTAAGAACCCAGTTGTTTTTTACCTTGAAAATAATAATGTAAGTATTTGAATCAACTTTACTTTGGTAATTATTTCAATATTTTTCACGCACAGCTGTTCTAATCCAAAAATTGTATGCAAATGAACTGTGCCAGTCATTCACTGTGCAACATGAAATTCTTGGAGTTTTAACGAAATCAAAATCTACTCAAACTCTTACATTTCTTTGTTCCGCTGATATCCTAGTGCTGCTTAGTAGAAGACAAATGCGTCTATGAATAGCAATCATTCTTCCTTGGTTTGCAGCATAAGACAGATTTTTATTTTAAGGGTAATTTTTTTTCTCAGCTGATGCCATTTTTGTTAAGTCAAGATCAAAATAATGTGCATGTATTTTGTCTAGATAGGAGCTCCTGTTTCTAAAAGATGAATCTAGTTTCTGATTGCTATAGAGCTGAATTTCATAGCCATCAATCACCTTCTAAGAATGTGGCTTTTTTCATTTCCAACTAGTAATTGCTATTGTTTAATTTGTTGTATTGAATGCCTGATGTGTTCATAAAATAATGTCAAGGTGATTGTGGGAACATCAGATCTTGTTGCCATGGAAGTACACATTTACTTACACAAACATTTCAGAAAAAAAAATCGCTTCTACAAATGTTCATCAAAAGATAAAAAGGATGTGTTAATGCAATTAAATTCCTGCTCCATAGATAGAAAAATAATGATCATGTGACAGAATAATTATTTTCTATTTGTTGATTACATATGTAAACTATTAGACCATGTATGGGACTGTTCAGTTCATACCCCACTGGCAGCTGCAGAGTATGGCAAATGCTCAGAAGATGCTCAGGAGGAGCAGATGCACTTGTCCACTTCCTGCTTTGTCCCTCTTCTCTTTCTGCTCAATTATGCCAGGAAAGAGGGAATATTCTCACCACAATTTTTCTTCTTCTCCACTGTCTCCTTGAACCAAAATGTTGTGATGCTTCAGATTTCTGAAGGTGTCAGTCCTTTTTGTAACTGAAAAAAGTTCAGATTCTAATGCTCTGTCAAATCTCAGCTTATTTCTATACTTGATGTCTGTGTTAGGGTTCTGTTTCATTTTCTGATCAATTTACCAAATGTTTCCTTTGCTGCACAGTGAACCAAGTGATTATGAATTGTTACCACTGACTCTTCAAGCCTCAGATCAGTTAATATAAATTAACAAGCTGAAGCTTCAGTTTCTCTTTGAAGAAAGCTTCTTCCAGCAGAAGAGCCAACATGCCTGATCATTTTGCTGATGCTGTAGCTGCTCAGTAGATACTGCATGCAGTTTTAGTTTGGGGAAGTTCAGCTAAGAGCCCTGTAGCAAAACATTCTGCATTTTCCTTAGCTTCACAAAGCACATCAGCAAAATTGAGATTTCTCAGGGCCGTGCGGGTGCTGCTTAATCTTAGTAGGCTAGTCAGGCTGCTTCTGCTCCAAGGGAGTACAAAGCACCAGGAGGTCACATCTATGCCCCTTTTAAAGCCCTGTCACAGTGCTCCCTTAGAGGCAATGTGGTGACAGCATAATAATTGCTTGGCTGGCTCAGATAGAATGGTTTGTCCTGAAGCTTGCAACAGGCTACTAGCAGTAGGTGGAAACTGCAAAGGAGGTGAATGCTGCTCAGATAAACCCAGCTGACACCAGCTGTCACCCTTCAGAAATCTGCTGCTTTCTCTGAATAGAGGCCTTTCTGCCCTAGTGCTGATATTGCCTGTCTGTCTCTCCTTGTTGCCTGTCTTTTGGTGACCAGGAAGAAACTTTATGGAAGAACAAAGGCACTGATCTACTCGCTGTTTCTTTTCAGTGCCTTGATCTCAGAAATGAAAACTTCTGTGCAAATGTAACCTGTCAGGAGCTGTGCTGAGCAAAAGTTTTTGAGTGCTTTGATGTCAGCTCTAGAGCGGTTCCAGAAGAATTGCATGTATTCTAAAATAAAATTATGTAATATGCATTCCTAAAAAAAAAAAAAAAAAATAGGGGAAGAATGATAAAATCACTAAGTACAACCAGTTAAAAAAAGAACTGGCAGATTGAGAGGACGGTTGGAAGGACTGCAAGACATCCAAGAGACTCCTAGAGGCCATTGAACTTTCTGGTTCAGGTATTGGACAGACCCACCAAAGGTGAAGTGCTGTTGGGCCTCTTACTCACCAACATGGAGTAGGTTAAGATTGGAGGCAGCATGGGCTGCTACAACCATGCCCAGGTCAAGTTCACAATATCACAAAGACATATGGGCCTGGCAAAAAGTGGAGTCAGGACCCTGAACTTTAGGGAAGCAAACTTCAGACTGCTTAAGAAATGACTGGATGAGATCCTCTGGGAAACTGTCCTTAGGCACGAAGGAATAGAACAGAGCTGGCAGCATTTTAAGTATGACTTTCAGAAAGTACAAGAGTTCTCCATCCCTCAGAATAAGAACTCAGGCAGACAAGACAGGAAAACGGTATGGCTGATCATGGAACTGCTGGTCAGGCTGAGGGGGAAAAAAAAGGAAAAGTATAAGCAGTGAGAGTGGGGAGGAGTGGCCTGAAGAGCATAGAGATGCTGTTTGGATGTGCAGGGGTGGAGTCAGGAAAGCCAAGGCATGGATGAAATTGATTTTAATGAGGGATGTGAAAAACAATAAGAAGGAACTCTTTAGATACACAGAGCAAAACAGACAAAGGAGAGTGTACCCCCTATGATAAATGAAAATAAAGAACTGGCCTCCTCAGATATGGAGAAAGCTGATGTACTTAACAAGTTCTTTGCCTCAGTCTTCAAGGCTAGACAGGCTTCCCACACCTCTTGTGTCCCAGAATTTCAAGTGACGGTCGAAGGAGAAAAATCCCTCCCAGTGTAAGTGCAGAGCAATTCCAAGATCACCTCATGAGTCTGAATGTGTACGAGTCTGTGGGGCCAAATGACATGTAAGCCAGGGTCCTGAAGAAACTGGCTGATGTAAAAGGAAGGAAGACTCGTGCAACTGCAGACTGGTGTCCTGCAACCTAAGCCATTCTATGATTCTATGTCTTTACTAAAGAAGCATCCGTCTCAATCAATTCTTTGAGGTCTGGCAGGACCTCAGGATTTGTTGCCAATAGTGGGTCCTGAAGCACTCTTTTTTTTAAATTGACTCCTGGCACTGGGAAGATGCATAGGTTAAATACTCTGTGTCTATCAAAACAACTTGAAGTTCGTACATCAGGAGGTTCAATATACATCTATCTATATACACTGATAAACAACTATAGGAAAAGAATTATGAAAACACATTAGAGAATGGTTACAGATCTATACTCCCGATAATTCTTTAGTTTGAAAATAAGCCATTTTTTTTGGCTGGATTTTTTAGTACAGGAAGTCAATGAAGCATAGTCTTACAAATAAGCAGATGAACTACTTTTGTCAAGAAGATATAGGAATTGCACTCCATAATACAGTCAGTTCTGAGCTATCTGCTTGTACTAGATATACACCAAACATGCTTCAAAAGCTAAAGAAAATATACTGCATGATAAGGAAGCTAACAATGTAAAAAAAATAATTCTATGGAAATATAAAATGTATTTTATGGCTGCAGGGTTTTGTTTCACATTGTTTTGCTTCCTTACCAACTGAAATTTTTGTATTGTATACGAGAGCTATGCAACTGCAACATTTAAAGTCTTTGGTAGACTAGTGTTAAATGAAATATGTTTTGACAGCTACTGAAAGTAGATAAATAATTTAAGAGAAATGTTGCATAAAAGTTTTTCTGAACTGAGAGAAAAAATTCCCAGGACTACCTGCTTTGCTCTGGATAACGTCAACAGAAATGGCAACACTGAAATTGCTATTTGAAGAAGAAAGACGTAATGGAAAAATCAAAAATCTCTCTAACTGCTATTCTTTTTGCATTTTGGGAACATGTAATTTTCAACTATTATTGGTTCTTAACCATGTCAAGTACCACTTTCAAATCAGGAGAAATACTTGATAAATAAGACTTGAGAATTGTCTGTTGTCTTTCCTATTTAATTATCTTATTATCCTTTTTAATTACCTTTACTTCTCTGTTTAAAAAGTTTTCAAAAATGAAGAAAAAAATATGGCATTTGTGATGTAATGGTAGTATTAATCCTTGTAATGGCATCAGGGTGAAGACGACCAGTTCAGTGTGCTCCATCCCATTCTTCAGAATTGAGGAAGCATACTGGCAAACTGGAGGTGGTCCAAAGAAGAGACGTAGGACTTCTTAAATAATTATTAAATATATGTCTAATGAAAAATAAACAAACAAAACCAAAACAAAACAAAAAATAGCAAAGAATTTGTTGGACCAAAATCTGTAAATACCTAAGTAGCAACAATGTATTGTTACATACCACTTCAATTCAGTAGACAAAATATGCAAAGGATTCAGGGAACATGACATTAAATTCATTTTAGAAAAGAGGGACAAAATGAGGGGCAGGTATTTTTACAGTCAACAGAAATGCCATTATGGCAACGTAGAAAGAGGTATATAGGTTCACCGCCACTGAATTTTTTTTGTTTTTCTTTTTCTAAAGGAGTTGTTTTACTTTAAACATAAATTAATGCAAGGGAAATCTACATCCTGTGTTTTGATGAAAATGAGAGTTGTCAAAAATTGTCTCATTTAACTGCAATGCTGATACAACTGTGGGATCCTTTAGTACTTCCTTCAGATTCCTTTCTTAAGGCAGGAAACGCATCTGTTTAAATTTCCAAGAGTGATTTTAACTTGCCCAGGGCTACATCATTCACAGTTGATATTAGGTTTCCACCTAATATCAAGGTATGCTTTGTGTGCTTCTGTTCTGTACTCACCTCTAGTTTGTAGATTTTGCTGACATAATTGTTGAAAACATCTGTGGTTCTTCACTGCTGTCACCCTGATCTAATATAAGATCTGTTGAACTCTTAAGTTTGAATCTTCGGAAATCCTCTGTTAAGACTCTAAACAAGCATTCTCAAACTGGCAGAATTAGGTATAAGATGATTCTCACATCTTAAACAGACTTTTCAGAATTAACTTCTTCCAGCAGGTATAGAATGGAGCTGAACAAGGAACATGGCTCTGTCTGCAGTTGCAAAAGAGCTCTTCCAGAAAAAGTGGAAACTGGATTTCCTTATTAAAAATGAATCAACTAACTTACTGGTAGTAATATTCCTTAATTTAGATACTGATGCATTTTCCCCTGAAAACATTAAGATTTATATGCATGTAAGAAACAGGTGATCTCAGTAATTTTCTCCATAAAAAATTATGTTGGTAGAAGTATTCCTCTTGACCTTTGTTAACTGCAGTAAACAGTTTTAATTCAAAATGACCTTTTATTTCAAGGTTATGTTATCTAAATAAGGTTAACAGTTTTAAAAGGTCAAAAGTAACTAAATCTTTGGAGATAATAAAAAGATTTAAGTTGGCCTGACCTTTTTTTATTTATTTACCTATTCAGTGTTTGAATTGTGGTGTGTAGCAATGTTTATATCTGAGCCAGTTGCAAAGAGAAGAAGTAAAAGAAATCTTCAATATTCTTATAATGGATAAAAAGGTTTTCATGTATTTGTGTATACTGAGATGTACCTTACATTTTGCTGACAACAAGAAATTGAGAGTTGTTTTTAGATAGAACAACTTTTATGACAGGGAAGTTGCATCAATTCTAGAATGACTTTGGAGGAGATCTAGATGCATCTGCTACAATTGTGATATAATTATGAGAAGATCCTTATTAAGCTAGCCTTTATTTATTAATTGCTTAGTATTAATTAATTATTAAAAGCCTAGTGTTTATTAATTAAAGTTTTACTTAAAAAAATTTTAGACAAAGGAAAGACCTATGCATAATGCAGCAGTTTCTGAATTATGACTTACAGTAGTCACAGGAATAGCAACAAAATCCTCCAGCAGTGGATTGATGGACCATCATCAAAGCATTTTGAAAAGTATAAAAGAATAGGTAAATAAATGAAATGTTCTCTCATGAAGAGAAATAATAATTTGCATTTGCGGAAGCCCAGAAACTAAATATTTATCAGTGCTTGCAGAGAGGAACAGTGGTTTAAACTGACATTTGCTGCTGAAAATGTCACACAACCTGACTTTATATCTTCTTGCACATCTTATTTGTGTGTTTTAAGATGGTCTTAGGAAAGGGATTTTCACCTCCTGCAAAAAGGCATCCATTTGTTGTCACTGGAACTGCAATGCAGATAGGCATTGTAATAAATATTATCAGAATTTGTAAATCGAAGAAATTATAGCACTACAAATAAAATAGAAGATGGTTATAGGGGGGCTGTTGTTGCCCTCTTTGGCTCATAGCTGAACACAATTGAGGACCTGAGAGTTGTTCTTGCTGGGAGGAGCAGATTGATGGCTCCTGGGCACAGATAGTTTATTTAATAGAAAGTGCTAAGTGTTGCTTCTCCAAGCGCTAAGAACAGTAAGTTACATCCCTGCATACAACTCAAGCTTACCTGGCAGCAAATCCTCAGCAGAGAGAAACTCTACCAGCTCTACTGAATTACCCCAGTGGCTTCTATCATCTCAGGGGAGCAGGAAAGATAGTTAGGAAAGGAATATTTGAAAAGAACCCACAAATCCAATTTGTCACCTTGAGTACTGGGAAGCTTGGCAGAAAGGGAAGAAAGAATATTATTCCTCAGTTTTCAGAGCTGATATCAAAAGTGCACGTCTCTGGAGAAATCTGCAGCTCAGGAGACCCTAAGTGGTAACAAAGGTCTTCCTTCGTCTAACCCGCTTTTCTTCCAAATCTTGGCCTTTTGCCCTCCCTTCAAAGAAAAACACATGTTCTGCTGCTGAGAGTCCTTTATTAAGTCTTTGTAACGTTCATCCCACTGCTTCCATGCACATACTCAGACACATTTCATTACCCAGTCCCTAGATGTATAATTGGGGCAACATTCTCTGAGGAAATAATACAATGTACAATTTCTACTGAGTATATCACTGAGTGCAGAGAAGGAAGACGTAGTCACAGTGTTTTGGAACACTCCACAAAGAATGAGAATTTTGCCTTTTCCTTTCATTGACAGTCTGCATTTGTTTGTAGGGATTATAGTGGGTTTTGTAGTTATTGTGGCTTTTTTTATTTGGTTTACTTCATAGTTTTGAATTTTAGCTTTAATGAAACTGCATTTTGAGAGCCAAAAATTTCCTTACTATTTTTATTAATATAATCCCCAAATCCAAGCAGTTTTATTTATGAAGCACCGCCACACTAAAATAAAAGTCATTAGGTAAAGTGATTTTGTAAATTATGCTACTGAGGGATTTTTCTATTTTCACAATACAAGGGCTTATAAATAGCTCCTATGTTATCAACTTTCAATCACACTAACATACGGAATGTCTTATTACTCTTTTGTGGAGTTATTTGTAGAAGAGGCAGATGGCGAATTAGAAAGTAAATCTGTTTTGAAGATAGTACAGTGTGGCTATCACTGTGACTCTATCATAAGACTTCAGTGCTTTCTGGTAGTAAGAATTACAGTGGTTATCTCTAACGTGTTTTATTTTTTCTTTCGGTCTTTCTTTGCTAACATCCACTTTTAAGGGTAGGCCTGGGTTCATATTTCTGGCATGTGAAGTAAAATAAGTAATATTAAATTAATCAATGTCCTTCAGTCTACAAAATGTGTTAGCACTTCTTTTTCCCTTGTTTAAATGGTACATTTTTTTACGTTATACAAAACTGAATTAAGAAAAAAAAAAAAAAAAGAAGTGGATAGATGAAAAAAAATTGGAATTCACATGTTGGTATTCCAGCAAATATTTATTCAAGCTGGACAGGCTTGAAAAGTGGGCTCATGAGATGTTAATGAGGTTTAACAAGCCCAAGTGCAAGGTGTTGCACCTGGGCTGGGGCAATCACAAGTATGTGTACATACCGTAAGAAGAACTACTTGAGAGCAGCCCTACAATTCCTTGATGGAGGGAGATGAATTTCACTATAACAAGAAAATGATTAAAGCACAAACTACGCTGCAATCACCCTGGGCAACCTAAAGATGCTTTAATCCCATGGTGTTCAAATACATGTGGGAAACCTCCAATCTTGCAACCTGCTTCACGCCACCATTCTACAGAGCCCACCTGTGGCTTGTAAACTTTCACAAAACAGAGACAGTTTTTTGTTGCTTTTGACTGACTTGAAATACCTGTAATTTTTTTAAGCTATATAACTAGTACAAATAATACTGTCTTAAAAGTTAATGTCAAATTAAAATATTGTCGCGGGTTAAGCAAGATCTACCTGTGCCCGTGACAGGGGGGCAGCTGGCCCAAAAGGGCCGCTGGCCCAAAAAGGGAAGGGGAAAAGGGAATGGGAAAAGAAAACAGC